>JAODAL010063820.1:0-19045 GCA_025379985.1 Phyllomedusa bahiana
TTGGCCCTTTAAATTTTACCTGTGGTGATAAAAATTGCAGTATTAAATTTTAAGTGGAAGGTGCCCAATGAACAAAGCGTAGTGCGCCAATGAAAAAAAAAAAGTACTGTAATGTTACGGGAAAAAAAAAAAGGTTTTTTTTTGGCACCTATCAATTCAAAACTGGGGAAAATACACAATTGCGGATTCAAATTTAATCAAGGTGGCTCATAAAAAAATGGATGGGCAAAAGTGCAAAAAAACACGTATCTGTAATGTATTGGGATAATAAAAGGTATGTTTGGCCCCTTTCAATTCCCCCTGTGGTGATACAAAATTGCAGTATTCCCATTTAAGTGAAGGGCTCAGAACAAAGCTGTGTCCCCCAAAGTCAAAAAAACACGTATCTAAAATTTATTCGGATATTACAAGGTTTTTTGGCCATAAAAACCTGTGCTGACTTGCGGTTTTAAATTTTAAGAAAAGGTGGATAAAAAAAAAGGTGGAAGGGGCAAATTGAAATAACCCCTATCTAAATGTATATGATAAAAAAAGTGGTTTTTGCACCTAAAAAAAAGAGCCCTCATTACTAAAAAATGTGTTCCTTAAGTTAGGTGCCCAATATCAGGAAATATTTCAAAGAAAATGTTAATAAAAAGCTATTGCAATGTCTAACTAAGTTTTGGTAACTTTATCCGTATTTTTATGACTTGTCGGTGTTCCCCTGGGCCCCCCCCCCTCCGTTCCCCCCGTGTTTTTTCCGGGGGTAGATGTCCTTTAAAATTCTTACCTAACTTATAAAATTTAATTTTAAAATCAAACAAAATTGAAAGGTTCCAGCTAATATAGGGTTTCTCTGTGAAAAAATATAATAATTTCGTGAGTGTTTGGACACAAGCAAGCGACGTCCTTCTGCTCCGAGACCTGGGACACTGAGGTGAACAGGAAACGCTGTTCTATGAAAAAACGGGGTCATGTGTTTTCCAGCCAATCGAAACCATACACACCCCAGTCATGACGTCCACACACATCCCCCCCCTGCCTATTCTGTAATCTGATTTGCTGGCCCCCCAAATTTTACATGAACCCGAAAATGGCGCGATCAAAATAGATATGACAGATTTTAAACCAAAATTTATTGCATGTTTAAAAAGTTTTTTTTTCAGCTTACCCTCTGTGTTCTCATATGTTCAATAGCCCGGATGCGGGGACCAACCGCAACTCCAGGGGGTTTAAACTCACCGACTCGTCTATTGGGGGATGCTGGATTTTTTTCAAAAGGCTAAAAATTTTTCGCAGATTTTAAAAATCCGATTCCCCATAAAAATTTGGCGATTTAAAACTTTGGGGGCATAATAATCGCTCAATACTATTCCGATAATTACAGATACGTTTTTTTTTCACTTTTGCGCCTACGCTTTGTTCATTGGGGCCCCCTTGCACTTAAATTGAATACAGCTATTTTTGTAGCCCCCACGGGGGTGAATTGATGGTCCCCAAAAAATACCTTTTTTTTCCGAAAACTTAAATACGTGTTTTTTTTCCTTTGGCGCAACAGCTTTGTTCTTTTGGGGCCCCCCTTTTCCAAAATTGAATCGAAATTTTGTAGTCCCACAGGAAAATTGAAAGGTGCCAAAAAAAATTTTTAAATTTCCCGAAAAATTTTACGTACGTGTTTTTTCATTTTGGCGCACTCAGTTTTGTTCATTAAACCCCTTGCACAAATGTGAATATGCAATTTTGATCCCCACAGGTAATTGAAAGGTGCCAAAAATTCCTTTTTTACCTTTTACAGTGTTTTTTTTTCATTTTTGCGATACACTTTGTTCATTGAGGCCCCCTTGCACTTAAATTTGTTACCAATTTTGTAGTCACCAAGGTGAATTGAAAGGTGCCAAAAAAATCCCTTTTATTATCCGAATTCTTACATTTTACGTGTTTTTTATTTTTTGCGCATAACTTTGTTCATTGAGGCACCTTGATTAAATGTGAAACAGTATTTTGTAGCACCCCGGTGAATTGATAGGTGCCAAAAAAAAATACCTTTTATTTCCAAATCATTCGATATGTTTTTTGCACTTTTGCCCAGCCCAGTTTTTTTTGATAGGCCACCTTCATTTAAATTTTTGAATCCAGAAATTTTTGTTTTCCCACAGGTGAATTGTTTGGTCCCCAAAAAATACCTTTTTTTCCCCTTACATTCAAAATTTTTTTCATTTTGGGCGCAGGACAGCTTTGTTGTACATCTACTTTGCGCTAAATTTTGAATCCAGCAATTTTGTTTTAAATTTTAGGGATTTGGGAAAAGCTGTGATTTGCCGTCTTTTAATAAGAGAATTTCCAAAACTCTTCCATACCTTCTCAAATTTTTATATTTCTGAACATGGAGCGAAATTCAGGTGGTAAGCTAGCAAAGAGGGGGGGTAGGACATGGAGTTAGAGGTACGAGAGAAGGTGCTCCTTCCAGTGCTGGCGAAAAACACGCATGCCAGCGGATCGTCAGTTGCGGACCGTCAGGCCTGCCCTTCGTGGGCCCAGGGCCCTGTGAATCTCATAACGAAAGCACCCGGCCAATCTGCCCTTCAGTGGTTAATGCAACTCTGCATCCAGCACAATTGTCATGTTTTGAATTTTTGGGGTCATTTTTCTGTGAAACGCAGCTAGACAACAGCTCCTAATGTAAAAAATGTGGTATCAAACAGACAATTTGTTCTTCACAATTGTCAAGAGTGGCTCAAGGGTGATGGTGCTTCAGAAACAGGAATAGGTAGGACACTGTTAATGGTTTACATATTGCAAAATGACTTGTTTTTGCAAGATCTTTAAATGCTATCAATCCCTGTTTGAGACAACCCATTAATTTCAATTAAAAAAGAGAAACCCAAAAACATGGTGGGATTCCATCCATTTTAAAAATTGTTTTCTGAATTTAAATACTAAAAAACTTGCATGTACAAAATAGCTGTTAAAAAAATTTCCCCTGAATTGTAAAGGGAGGCAGAAAACTTTTACCAGATGTAGGTTATTCAGAGGACATGGAGTATGGAGCACGACAGAGAACAAAGTACAGAGACAATTTCCTCCAGCACGGTGAGTAAAATGAGAACAAGAATGCCAAGAAACAGGGCACCTGGGTGGACCATGAGCGTTAACCACCAGTATTTTCCAAGTGAAGCTCAAATTTGGGCCGCACTCATACGGAGGGGCAAGCGCTTTCCCAGGACAGGGACAGTAAAAGTCCAGTGAAAATAAAATGGTGGTTGAAAGCTCCTTTTTCCGGCACTTTTTAATCTGGGGTCATGCAGGTTTGGGCTTTATGCTGTGGCCCAGGAAAAAGGTATAGTCAAAGTCCAGTGAAACTAAAATGAGGTTCAAAGACTCCTTTTCCTGGCACTTTTTAATTTGGTGGTCAGACAGGTTTAAATGGTCATACTGCGGTCCAGGATAGGTAAAAAGTCAATGTCCAAGTGAAACTAAAATGTTGTTTGAAAGACTCCTTTTTCCGGCACTTTTTTAATGGGTTCATGCTGGTTTGGGGCTCATGCTGTGGCCCAGGACAGGAAATAGCAATGTCCATTTCAACTAAAATGGGGTTAAAGACTCTTTTTTCTGGCACTTTTTAATCTGGGGTCATGCAGGTTTGGGGCTCATGCTGTGGCCCAGGACAGGTATAGTCAATGTCCAGTGAAACTAAAATGGTGGTTGAAAGACTCCTTTTTCTGGCACTTTTTAATCTGTGGGTCATGCAGGTTTTTAGGGGCATGCTGCGTTCCAGGACAGGTATATTCAATGTCCAGTTCAAGTAAAATGATGGTTCAAATCATACTGCCTACTGGCACTTTTAATTTGTGGGTCATGCAGGTTTAAGGGTCATGCTGTGGTGCAAGACAGGGATAGTGAATGGTCTGTGATTTTTTTTTCGTGGCTTTTATAACCTAAGTGTGTTGCCTAAGATGTAGCACGTATCCATTTGACTGTTGTGGATTTAATTCCAGCTTCTCCAGCCCTGTTTGGGTGTAAAGAATGAAGGTGGTTGACTCTCCCCCAGACTTTTAAAGGTCATAATTACCAATCGACCATCGACTATCTTGTCAATGATGGTCGACTATCGACCATCGACCAATGTCGATGGCCAACGTAATCGCTCAACACTACTTGTTAATATTCGCTTTGTTATATTTTTTAAAATAAAACTTTAACTATGTTTAAATTTTTTAACTTTTGTTTTAATCTCTGTATAGGATGTCAAGTCTCTAGAATAAAATGTAATGCTTCTGCCAGGGTCGTAACTTTGGTTCAAAAGGTGGGGGGGACCAATTTTCCCTCGCATCCCCTATCTTTCTATCCCTCCCTCCTTCACTCGCCTTTCCTTTCACTTCCCCTCCCTTCCCTTCTCTCCCTTCCTCTCCCTGCAGTGACGCAGCCCCCTCTAACACAGCAAGGAGGTCTGAGGGACTGCTGTGACCGAGTCCTTATGGCAAACACTTTTGGTGCAATCCGTAAGGTTATGATTGGCTCTCTAATTACTAAAGTTTAGAGCCGGACTAGGACTAAAAAGCAGCCCTGGCAATGAAACCGAACCAGCCCCCTATAATATTTCCCCCTCTAGATGGAAATAAAAAATGTTGTGCAATGCAGCAAATTTCGCAAAACCTTCCCATCCCTCTGTCACTACTCCATTAAATTTGAATTACACGCAACAGAATGAGGAAAATAAAAGAACCCAATCTCACTGTATCCCTAGGAATCACTTATGTCACACACTGTACCCCAAAATGTATTTTATTGCATACCGTACACCAGAAATGACATCACTCACTGCACCCCAGAAATTAATTATATTACACATGGGAGCCACAGAGATTACATTACTAACTGCACCTTACAAATTAATTGCACATTGTACTCAAGAAATAATATAATTCATTTATACCCCAAAAATGTATTATATTACACACTGAACCCTAGAAATGAATTACATTACTCTGTACTACAGAGATTACATTACACTATACCCCAGAGATTATATTACACACAATACGCCAGAGATTACATTACACACCATACATGAGAGATTACATTACACACTGTATCCCTGAGATTACATTACTCACTGTACCCCAGAGATTAGGTCATGCACTGTACCCCAGATATTACTAAATTACACACTGTACAACAGAGATTACATTACACACTGTACCCAAGAGATTACATTATACACTGTACCCCAGAGATTATTACACTGCCCACTGTACCCCAGAGATTACATTACTCACTGTACTACAGAGATTACATTGCATACTGTACCCTAGAGATTGTATTACTCACTGTACTCCAGAGATTACATTACACACCGTACTCCAGAGATTACATCACACTGTACCCCAGAGATTAGATTACACACCGTACCACAGAAATTACATTACCCACTGTACCCTAGAGATTACATTACTCACTGTACCCCAGAGATAGAGATTACTACATTACCCATTCTACCCCAGAGATTAGTTTACACACTGTACCCCAGATATTACTGCATTATTCACCATACCCCAGAGATTGCATTACACCATACCTCAGAGATTATTACATTACCCACTGTACCCCAGAGATTACATTACACACTGTACAACAGAGATTATTACATTACACACTGTACCCCAGAGACTACATAAGACAAGGTACCCCGGAAATTTTGTGTGTGTATATATACATATATTGAACATAGACATACTATACACTTAGGGTGGGTTCACATGATGGTTTTTCAGCACTGACAGTGTTGTTTGCTTCTTGGAAATTCAGCGACTGCAAATGCAGAATTCAGATGATAAAATGACCCAGACTGCCTGAGGCAGATTTCTGCCCCCTATCCACTAGTGCTGTTAGTGCGGAAAATGCCTCAAAGAATTCTGTGTAGGCGCTGACAGTACACACCGAAAATACTCAAGTAAAATCAGTGTCATCTAAAAGACGACACTGATTTTACATTGGGTATGGTTTGGACAGATCCAGGACTGAATCCGTTCCAGAATCAGCATCTATATTTTATTTCCCCCCAAGCCAACCTTAATGTTAAACTTCACAAGGGTATAATTTGGGGCGTACTGTGTGCCCCCTGCCCTTTTTTTCCGGGGGTTTTAGAAAAATGCTTGAAACCAAGTTTCCCACTTCTAAAATGCCCAACCCGGGGCCCCGGAAGGGGGGGGGGAAGGGAAAGGGGGGGCTTTAAAAAATTTAAATTTTAAAGTTTTTCTTTTTGGGGGGGGGGGGGGGGTTTTTGGTTTTGGGGGGGGGGGGGTTTTTTTTTGGGGGGGGTTGGGGGGGTAAGGGGGGGGGGTTGGGGTTTTAAAAATTTTACAAATTAAGGGGGAATAAAGGGTAAAGGAGGGTTTTGGGAAATTTTTTTAATTAGGGTTTGGTTGGGCCCAAAAAGGAAAAAAATTAGAAGATTTGGGGGGAAAAAAGAAAAATCACTTAAAAAACAAAATTTTTATTTTTCATATAAAAGAAAGCCCAAATTTTACAAATTAAAACGCAGTACACCCAAATAAAAGCTTTTTCGGGCCCCTTTCTAGCCCTTGTTCACAGTAAAAGTTTTAAAAAGTTGCATTGTATTTAAAAAAAATGACAACCCAATAAAATTCAACCAATTGCATTTTTCCCTTTACTGGGACCAGAAAGGGAAAACCCCCCCAAAGCAAACGAGAATGAAGAGATTGGGAACCTGTATGGGGTAAAAAGGGACATCTTAGAAAACAATTTTGTGAGGGCATATATTGTAGCCCCCAGAAATTTTGTAAAAAAATTAAAATTTTAAAAAAGGTATTTCATTTTTGCCAAAAAAGACCCCGAAACAATTACCATATTAGATACCAAAAAGCGGACCTTTATAATAAAAACCACACCCCTATTTGGGGTTTTTTATATATTAGGAAGGTCCCCCCTAAAAGAAAATTTCATTTCCTTTTGGTTGATTGTTTTGGCCCAACTTTGGGGGATCCAAAAACCCTTTCCTTTTTTCTTAGTTTATTTTCCCCCCCTATCAACCCCCCATCTTACGGAACCGGGGGGATATGTTCAAAAGGCTTTAAAAATTTAAAACTAGGGTAAATCAAACGGGTTTGGCCCTTTTTTTACAAAATTTCCTTGGCCCAAAACCCAGACATTTTTCCTGTTGGTTTTTTATGGTGTAGGGGGTATGTTTTTGAAAATCGGGGTTTTTTTTTTTTAAACTTCCGTATTGTGCTTTCCCACATATTTTTTCAAGCAACCCGGGGACATTCAATTAAAATGATTACAAAGCGTACTGTTGGGAAATTGGGAAAATGGGGAAAACTTAAAATTACCTAACCTTTTTTGTTTTCAGCAAAAGGGGTCCCCCTTTTAAATGAAAATTTCAAACGCCCCACATGGCTTGCCCCCCCATTTAAAAAAATCCCTTCTGGAAACCACGTCTTTCAGAGGGTTTTGGTTTTGGGCCAAAAAAAAAATGCTAGGGAGATATTATTTTCCAATGGTTTTTGCCCATTTTTGGAACGCACTCTTTTCCCCTATCCAGAATTTTTTTCCCCAAAAAAGTTCATCTGTCCTTTTTAAAAAGTTAAGATTTTTTAAGAAAAAATTTTTTTTATTTTCCCTTTTAGTTTTTACTATTTTTTAGTAGAGAAAACTAATTTTTTGTGGAAATAGGGTTTTTTAAAGTTTTGTTGTTTGTTTTATTCTAGGGATTGGGACTGAGTTTTGTGGCAGATTTTTCCGGGTTTAAAACTTTTTAATTTTAAAAGTTTGGTCCCTTTTACCAAAACCCTTTTTTTTAAAACTTTTTATCTAAGATTTTTTTTTTTCTTTTTCCAAAAATCCTGTGGTAAAAAATACAGATCCTCTTTAGCCTCTTATATATTCACCATAAAAGGGAAAGGGGTTTTTTTAGGTGTGGAGCATTTGGGAACCTGTTTTGCCTTTTAAAAACAGAGTTTTGCCCCCCGCATTAGGTTTTACGGAAAAGCGTGGGAGTGATAATGCCCAAATCTATATTTACCCGTAAGATGGACCCTTTTTAAATTGGAAAGGGGGGATTTGGTTTTTTTTCCAAACCCCGGTGAATCTAAGGTTGAAATGAATTTTCATTTAAAAATCAAAAAAGGGACTGTGGGTGAGGCATACAAACGCACCCACCCAAAGATTTAAGGGGGTCGTTTGAATGTAGGCCCGGAATACCAAAAACCACGGGGATCAATATAGGGATTATCCAAACTGTTTAAAAGGCATGGGTTTTTTCCCCCACGGGCCCAAAAACCCAAGGGTTTGGCCAAAAAATGGCGAAAAAAAAAATGGCCCCCATGGGGGTTGGGTCCCAAAATTTTTTTAGAAAAAAAAAGATTTTCAAATTTTAAAAAGTTTACAACCCCCAATAGGAATTCCCATAGTGATAAAAAAGAATTCATTGGGTGGGGTTTTTTTGGTATAATGTGATACTGTTTCAAAAAGAAATCCCTGCCCTTTTTTTTTCGATTTGTGTGGTATGCTAGGAAATTTTAGGCTTTTCCCACATCGCAACCCAAAACCAGGGGAAAACGCTGTTCCAAACCCGCTTAAAACATGCCCCAATTTAAAGCCTTGGGGTCCTTTAAAAAATAAACCCGGAAACTTTTGCCCCCCCCAGGGTTTTTAAAAATTTATCCCACATATGTAATTTAATCGCTCCTCCTAGTGAAAATTTTTACCTGAGTTTTAGGTCTAAGGCCCCGGGGGGGAAAATTTTTGTGTACTTTTAGGGGCCTCCCTAAAAAATTTGGGGGCCACTGGTTCATGGGCCCATTAATAAGTTTTTTTGGGTTGTCTGTGATGTGAAACCAAATACACCCCCCGGGGGGTTTTAAAAAAAAACCTTACCAAAATTTTTTTTTGGGGAAATGGAGCCCGTTTGGGGGCCCTCTTAGTTTTTTATAAAATACTAGGATCCCTTTCCCCAAAATTTTTTTACACCTGGGTAAATGTAAAAGGGCCAAATCGTCTCAGTTTTCCCCCCACCCCCCCCCCCCAACCACTTACCCCCCTTGCCCCCCCCCACCCCCCCCCCCCCACCTTTAAACCCGCTCTTTTAAAGACCAAAATTTTTGTTAAATTTTTTAGCTCTTTGGATGGCTTTAATCTGTGACCAAAATAAAATTATATTTTTGGGTTTTAATTTTTTTAGATGCCCCTTTTTCCCTTTATCTTTTTGGTTTTTTTTTTTTTTCATTAAGGGTGCATTGAGTTTACTTTTTTTTTGCAAAAATTGGAAACTATTTAAGGGGACTGGAAAAATTAAACTTTTAAAAAGGGTTTAAAAAACAGGATTAGGTGTATGCTGTTTTGGAGTGTGGCCCTTTTTATCAAACTACCTAGGATTTTTTAAATTTTCCCCCCTTTTATTTAAATTTTGTTAAAGGGGTTTTAAAACATTTGTTCCATGGGGAAAAAAATCACTAATTTAAAAAATTTGCAAAAACCTGCTCTCTTTTGCCTAAATTACTATTTAGCAAATCTTTATCAAAAAAGTGTTATTTTTTAAAAAAGGGCAACAAGCCCCTTGCCCAAAATTTGTTTATGTTTTCCCTTAATGTTCAAAGGGGAAACAAAATTACAAAAGTAACACAAAAAAATTTAAGTCCCTGCTTTAAATAAAACCCCTATCTGTGGTTTTGGGCAAAAATAGTGGGAATTTAAAGGGCAATCAAACCCCCGTTATCATTCAAAACTTGTAGAAATTTTCTTTTAAGGGGGCGCCCGTCCCCTATGGATTTCCCCACTTCCCCATTTTCTTTCTTTTTTCCTTTTGCTCCTTTGTTTTTTTATGCTGCGTGGGAAAAAAGGGAATGTCTCCTGTAAGTAGGGTTTTTGTCCCTTTCCTGGGATTGGCCCCCCCCCCCCCCCCCCCCCCCCCCAGATTTTAATTTTGTTTAAAAACATCCCGTAAAGTTCCACTAAAATTTAAACTTTCCCCAAACTCAGAAAAACTCACAGATCTGGGGGGGATTTTTACCCCAATTTTTTTTTCATGATTGGGCCGGGTGGTTGGGAAAAAAGGGTTTTTTCATTATTCCATGTATACACTGTTTATTTTCTGTAGTCATTTTCCCAAAACTCTTTCCTATATTTCTTTTTTTTTTTTCCATTATGATTTTGTTTTTCCCCCCTTTTTTTCTATTTATTCCTTTTTAATTGTGCCCCAATTTTGCCCGTCTGTACTTTCCGGCCTATGTTTTAAACAATTGCCAAATTTTATCTTTTTGCATTTTTTACCCCTTCCCATTTTCCAATTCATGTAGTTTTTTCTGATTTTAAATTCAATAATTAGGGTTTATAAGGAAAACAAAGACATTCAGTTAATACAGCATTTCCCCTTTATTCCAATTTAAACTATCGGGGAGTGATGAAAGGAGGCGCTTTTTCCCTTTTTCTTTAAACCTCTAATTTTAATTTTTTTTCCCCATGATAGGTAGAAAAACGTTTGTTTATCCCACTTTAAAACTTTTTAAAATTTTCTTATTTTTATTTTTTTTAAATTTCAAGGAAAATTTGTTTCCAAATCGTTACTTTTTTTCTGGGATAATCACTGGGTTTTTGAAACACACTGCCCAATTTTGGGTAGCCGTTCCCTTAATATTTGGAGTATCTTTGCCCCCTTTTAAACTTGGGATTAAACACCGGCCCATCCTCCTAAAGGGGCTCTTTTCAGTTATATTTTGTGCTGTCCGTATGGGCCCGGGTCTTGCCACCCCTGTAACGGGTATTACGGATATAAAGTCCAAAAAGGTATATTCCACGTACCTAATGCCAAAAAAAAAAAAAAAAAAAAAAAAAAAGGCCAAAAAAAAAAATATATGCCCCAAAATTTGGCTCACCTTTCCCTTCTCAAACCGGTCATGAAACCTCCAAAACCTCAGGTATGGATTTATCGCATTCCCGGCCCCCCGCCCGGCCAAGCCCGCTAAAAAACAAAACCCTAAATTTAAAGGGTTTCCCCCCCGGCCCATAACAAAAGCCGTGCCCCGCAAATTTTTTCCTCCCGCCCCCGGCCCCCAGTGAAATCCCCCTCCCTTTTTATAAATTAAACATATAAAAAACAGCCAAAATGGGCAAACTACACGCAGTAACAAGACTAACGCGTTTCGGGCTTTGCTTTCCCTTGTTCACCCTGTAATGTTTTCCAAAAAAATTTGCCCTGCGTATTTAAAAATAAATACAACCAAAAAAATTCAACATTGCATAACTCTGTAATGGGCCAGAGGGAAAAACGCCTAAAAAAAAAAAAAAAAAGAGAATGAAGAGATGGTAACCTGTAGGGAAAAAAACCCTACATCATAGAAAACCTATTTGAGGGCATATAATGTAGCACAGATTTTGGGAAAAAATCAAAATAAAAAAGGGGATACATTTTGCAATAAAACCTGAAACAAATTTCCATTTTAAAATACCCAAAAAAAGGGGGACCTTATAATATAAACCACAAACATAGTAAAGGTTTAATTTTTATAAAGGGGGTCCCGGGACGATAATTTATTTTGGGCCCCCGGGTATGCGTGGCCTTTAAAATTTTAGGGGTCCAAAACCTTACCTTTTTTGTCTAGTTTTTTTACCCCCACCCCCCACCCCCGTGAAAGGACGGGGGATATTTTCAAAAAGGCATAAAATTTAAAACTTGGGAAAATTTACCATGGGGGCCCTTCTACAAAACGCCCCGGCAAAAACCCCAAAATTTGTTGCCTGTTGGTTTTTTTTATGGAGAGGATATGTTCTGTAAAAGCCGGGTTTTAACCCCTTCCCTATTGTGGCCCAAACCCCCAAAATTTTTTTCACATAAAATAGTTTTCTCTACTAAATATAGTAAGAAATATAAGGAAATCAAAAAAAAATTTTTTTGTAAAAAAAACTTTAAAATTTTAAGACAAGATGACAATTTTTCAAAAAAATTTTGGGTAGTGGAATAGAAATGGTTCCAAAAAAAGGGGAAAAAACCAAATTTTGGGGAAAAATATCTCCTACACTTTTTTTGGCCAACCCCCAAAAACCTTTTTGGCCCCGACTGGCTCTCCCAGAAGGGATTTTTTTCCCCGTTGGGGCAAACCCCATGGGGGCTTTGGGAAATATACCAAATTAAAATTGGGGCACCTTTTGCTTTACAAAAAAAAAAGTTAGGTAATTAAAAGAAATTTCCCTTTTTCCCCCAATTGAACAATACGCCCCTGAAAATTTTTAAAATTAAATTTAATTTTACCCCGTTGCTTGAAAAAAATTTTTTGGGGGAGCAAACACAAAACGGAAGCTTAAAAACCCATTTCAAAAATTTTCCTCTCCCTAAAAAACCAAAAGGAAAATGTCTTTGGGGTTGCCCGGGGATTTTTTTTAGGGAAAAGCCACATGGTTTATTTATCAAATTTTAAAATTTTATGCCCTTTGTAACATATCCCCCGTTCCCCTCCAAAGAGGTGGTGATAAGGGGGGGAAAAAAACCCCAGACAAAAGGAAACGTTTGGATCCTCAAGTTAAAGGCAACGCCCCAACCCCAAAAGGGGCATGAATTATCGGGGGGGACCCTCCTATATATACATTAACCCCACTATGATGTGGGTTTATTTTATAAGGTCCCGCCATTTTTGTATCTAAATAAAGGTAAATTTTTTTCAGGGGCTTTATTTTTGCCAAAAAGTATACCTTTTTTTATTTTTTTTGTTTACAAAAAAACTTTCTGCTAAATATATGCCCCCCACATATGTTTTTTTATGATGTAACCCTTTTTTTTCCCATACAGGTTACCAAACTCTTCCTTCTCGTTTTTCATTCCCGGGGGGTTCCCTCTGGTCCCAGTCACCTGATGCAATTTTTGAATTTTATAGGTTTTCATTTATTTTTAAAAACGATGGGTAACATTTAAAAACAAATTTTCTGTTTAACAAGGGGAACAAGCCCGAAAAGCTTAGTCTGGGGTACTTTCGTGTAGTTTGTCATTGGCTGTCTTTTATATGTTTAATAAAAAGAGTGATTTATTTCTGGGAGCCCCGGGGGGAGGATTTATTTGCCCCGGCCCAGGGATGTGTGATCGCCGGGAGGGAAACCTTCCTTTACCGTCTTTGTGTTTTAGTGCCCGGGCCTTGGGGGGCGCGAGCCTTGGGCGCGATCACTCCAAAACCTGAGGTCCTGCAGGATTCAGGGCCCTCTGAGAAGGGGGTGAAGGGCCAAAAATTTTTTTTGCAAAAAATTTTTTGGGTTTTTGCATTTGGCCCACATTGGGCCCGATCCCCCTTTTTGGGCTTTATATCCGTTTTATAACCCCTTTCTTTGGGGGACCCAGGGACACCACGGACAGCACGATTAACTGACCCCTAGAGACCTTTTTGGAGGGGTAGCCGGGGGATAATACCAGCAACATGCAAGAAAACTCCCAAAATTACCGGAACGGGGTAGCTAAATTACAGCTGTGTTTTTAAAGAAAACCCGTTTTATTATACCCCGAAACAAGTTAACCCATTTTAGGAAAAAAAAAAAAAAATTTTTGGTTTTTAAAAGGGGGGGGGGGGGGGGGGGGAAAAAAATTTTTTCCAAAAAAAAAAAAAAGAGAATTTAAAAATTTTTGGTGGGATCAACAAACGCTTTTTTTACCCATCCCTGCCCCAAAAAAAATTTTACCCCAGGGGGCTTAAGAATAAGAAAAGCGCCCCCTTTTATCACTACCGATAGTTTTTATGGAAAATTTGGGAAAGCTTTATTAAACTGAATGTCTTTTTCTCTTATCAAACTAATTAAATTGAATTTGAATTTAGAGAAACTAAATGAAAGGGGAATAAAAAGTAAAAATGCCCGAAGATAAAAGTGCAATTGTTTTTAACAAAATGGGAGTACAAACCCCCAGCCCCCAAAGACCCAATTTTAAAAAAATCAAAAAGATAAAATTGGGAAACCAAAAACATAATGGAAAATAAAAAAAAAATATAGTAAGGGTTTGGATGACTACAGGCCAAATAAAACAGTGTATACATGGAAAAAATGAAAAAACCCCATTACCAAAACCCGGATCAAATGAAAAAGAAATGGAGTAAGAAACGATCCCGATTTTGAGTTTTTCCCGAGATTTTAAACTCAGATAGTGGGAATAAAAGATGTTGATACCAATGAAAAACCGCCACTCCCGCAAGGGCAAAAACCCTAAATTACAGGGGGGACATTACCTAAAAGGGAGCATCAAAAAACGAAGGAGGCAAAAAAGGGGGAAAAGAAAAAAAAAATGGGGAAGTGGGGGAAGTCCCCTACGGGGCAGTCGCCTAGAAAAAAAAATCTTCAAAAAAATTTTTAAAGATACATTTACAGGTGATTGTTTCCCCACTCCCCACTAACCTGACCAACCACAATAGAAAACTCAAGCAAAGGGACTCAATTTTTTTACCACATGTAATTTTGATCCCTTTTAAAAAAATGGACATAAAAAAAATTTGCCAAGGCTGTTGACCGTAAAAAAAACACTTTTTTTATAAGAATTTTTCCCCACATAGTTTAAAAAAAGAGCATAGAGAGCAGGATTTGCATAATGAATATAGTGATTTTTTATTCCAGGACAAATAGCTTTTAAAGGCATTACAGGGTTTAAATGAAGAGGGAAGATTTAAAAACCTCAAGGTAATGATAATAAACACCCCCAAAACAGCATCCCTAACCTGATTTTTTACCCTTTTAAAGGGTAGAGTTCCAGTGCTTGATAGTTTCCAAAATGCAATGGAAACGTGACCTCAGATCTAGATGAAAAAATAAAAAACAAAAAGATGAAGGTGAACAAAGGGTTTCAAAAAAAATTTAAAACCCAAAAAAATCTTACTTTCACAGTATAAAGCTCCAAAGGGGGGTCAAAAAAAAAAACAACTTTTGGGTCATTAAAAAGCGGATAAAAGGGGGGCAAGGTATTTCTTTACCTGGCCTTTAACTACCCCGGTTTAAAAATATTGGGGATCCTGTACTTTTAAAAAACTAAAAGAGGACCCCCCGGCCCATTTCCGAAAAAAATTGGAAGGTTTATTACTCAGGGGGGTTATTTAGGTCACCCAAAAAGACAAGCAAAAAAACTTTTTTACACCATGAACCGTGGTCCCCATTTTTAGGAGCCCCAAATACACAAAAATGTTTTTCCCACCCGCCCCTTTGACCTATAATCTAGGTAACAATTCACTAGGAGAGAGATTAAGCACATTGTGGATAATTTTTTACAACCCTGGTGCAAATTAAAGGGGTATTTAAGGACACCAAGGTTATTAGGCATGTTATCGGCGGGTTTGGGAAAAGCGATTTCACCCGGATTTTGTTTCGATGTCAAAAGTCTATACTTAGATACCACACAACATCGCACTAAAAGCGTGGATTTCTTTTTGAAACAGTATTCAATTATACAGAAACCCCCCAGAATTCATTTTATCAGCTATAGAATTCCTATTGGGTAGTAACTATTTCAAATTTGAAAAAATTTTTTTTAAACTATTGGGGCAAACCCCTGGGGGCCACATTTTCGCCATCTTTGGCCACTTGTGTTATGGCGTGGTGGGAACACCATGCCATTTTACAGTTTGGATAATCCCTACATTATGATGCCTTGGTTTGGGGGTTTGGTATGGGCGCTACATCGGACGACCTCCTTATCATATGGGGTCAGCGATGTAGCGCCATACAGTCCTTGTGGTTTGGAGTGGAAGTATCTGGATTACTTAAATGAGATAATCGAAGAGTCGAACCCTTAGATGCACGGGTCCTTGATAATAGCCAAGTGTATCATGGGTGGGGGGGGGGGGGGGGGGGGGGGGGGGGGGGGGGGGGGGGCCCCCGTCTGCCCGCGCTCGCGAGGTCTAGTCTTCGTCGCGATCTTAGATGTGTGGTGAAATAGATTTGGGCATTATCACTACTACGCTTTTCGTAACTAATGCATGCAACTCGTTTTAAAAGCAAACAGTTGCCATGCGCCACACACGATAAAAGCCATCCATATTGTGAATATATGAAGAGCTAAGAGGATCTGTACCTTTACCACAGGATATGAAAAGTGGAATGCAAAAATCGGAGCATAGATGGAGGAAGATTAAGCGAAAGGTATACAAGACAAAAATTTATAGAAGCTAACTGCTATGAAAGCTCGATGCCCCACAAAAACCTCGCGTGTCTCCCAAATGCTAGAATCAACTATACACAAAACATAATAAACCCGATTTCACATAAAATAGTTTACTCTACTAAATATAGTAAGAACTATAAGGAAATGTGCTCGCTCGCGAGAAAATTTTCGAAAAACTCTCTATAGCATATTTTAAGACAAGATGACATTTTGAGGCATATAACATATCTGGATGTATAGTTGGAATAGAGTGCGTTCCAAAGCAGGTGTTCGCAAAAACCATTGAGACCATACGGATTTCGTGCAGCCTACACTTTTTTTGTGCAACCAAAAGCCTCTGCAAGACGTGAGCTCTCCCAGAAGGATTTTTTGCATGTTGGGTTACAGCCGATGTGGGGATCGTGGTAAATATACAGTTAAAAGGATGGACACCTTTGGGCATGGACTCAAAAAAGTTAGGTAATTATATTATTTTCACCATTGGAGCATTTGGTGGGCGTGTGGTGTGTAGAAGAGAGAGAGACTGGAGACACTGGTTGGTTTTACGTTTGGGTGTTATGGTGTAGGTGGGCGGGGGGTGGGTGCGGTTAGGGGGTTTGGGTTGGGGGGGGGGGGGTGGGGGGGGGGGGGTTTATTTGGGGGGGTGAGAGGTGGTGGGTTGTTGCGGGAGCGGGGATATCGAAGCAGGTGGGGGATTGGGGTGTTGGTTGGATGTTTTTGCACTATTGATGGTTTGGGGTGGAGGGGGGGTGGGAGGGGGGGGGGGGGGTGGAGTTAGCAGGGGGTTTTTCTCTTTTTTGTTGTTTGTGGTTGGTTGTTGGTGTTAGTATATTGTTTAAATGAGTGGTTAAAATATAGAGATGGGGGTGGAGGAGGGAACGGCAGGGAGGATGAGGGGGGGGGGGGTAGGGCAAACAATAAGAAAGGTTTGAAGATTTCAGAACATATCCTCTCCATAAAAAACCAACAGGGACAAATGTCTGGTGTTGCCAGGCATTTTGTAGAATGCCACCATGGTGATTTATCTAGTTTTAAATTTTATGCCGTTGAACATATCCCCCGTCCGTACCGAGGTGGTGATAGGGGAAAAAAACTCAGACAGCCCAAAGGAAGCGTTTGGATCTCAAGTTTTAGGCTTAGCACACTCATACCAGAGGGCATGAATTACGACACCCTCCTATTATATACAATAACCTACTATTATGTTTATAATATAAGGTCCGCATTTTTGTATCCTACTATGGTAATTGTTCAGGTCTTAAATTGCAAAATGTAGGAGACCTTATGTTATTGATTGTTTACAAAAATCGTTCTACAATATATGTGCCCCACATATGTTTTTCTATGATGTTACCTTTTACTCCATACAGTTACCATCTCTTCATCTCGTTTGCGTTCCGGGGTTTCCCCTCAGGTCCCAGACACTGTGTAATCAATGTTGAAATTTTATTGTTGTCATTTATTTTTAAATACATGCTAACATTTTTGAACATTTACTGTGAACAAGGGCTAGCAAGCCAAAACTCTTAGTCCTGTGGGCTGCGAGTAGTTTTTGTCAGTTTGGCTGTCTTTTATATGTTTAAATAAGAAGAGTGATTTATACTGCAGCCGGCGGAGGATTCAATGCGGCGCACGGCTGTGTGATCGCCGGAGGAAGCCTTCCTTACATCTTTGTGTTTTAGCTGCTTTGCCGGCGGCGAGCTGGACTCTATCACTCCCATACCTAGTCTGCAGTATCATGACGTCTGAGAAAGAGTGAGCCACATTTGCGCATATATACAGACATACCCTATTACAGCACACACAAACCTACACCCTTGTCCCTTTTTTCCCTGTCTCCTGTAGTCTGGTGCCGTTGGCTTTTCGTAGGTTCCCCTTCTTCCTGATGAGGGCTGGCATAGGGAAGTGGTATACAATAGGGGGAAAGATGGCCCCGATTCAGAGGGCTGGCTGTGAGCAGCTTTCTCTTTGGGTAAAGCGGGCCCTGCTGACTCCGCTCTACAATCGCCTAATGTCACTCTGCCTGCCTTAAGGTGTACCTACTCTGTCCCCCAAATGCATAGAAATATGGGGCAAAGGGGGAACTTCTTCCCCCTCTGTGATCTGCTCCCCCACTTACTGTATTCTCATGCTTTCATATGGATTATATTTTATTGAAGTGGCTAAAAAAGTGGGGGGACCGTCCCCCACCCAGAAAAAAAGTACCCCCCTTTGCAGTGGATTTTTATTTTACCATTTGCCATGTTAGGTTGTAGTATGTAAACTACCTTTAATGCCTGGGGGTCTTTTGTGCCTCCTACTGAATAAAGCCACTTTGGGGGGTTGATCAGGGAAAAAGGGGGACGCTCCTTCGTTTAACACCTTTTGGGGGGTTACATTAACGTGGTACCTGAAAATTTTTAAACTGGGGCCATAAATATGCTAGGGCCACAAACAGCTGCAGCATTTGAGTCCCCTGCCCATGACCAGTTCCCATCTTGCTTCCCATCAATGGGCTGCTGACAGAAAGTCAGCAATCAAATTAAAAAATTTAATCAAGGCCTCTGACAGGAGTGCTGTCAATACTGTCATGATGTGGCCCCTAGTTATATTGATCTTGTTAGAGTTATTTGTGATCCTGGCTGCTGAGGGGATGAAACTAATCATAAGGGCATGCCCCAAATCACGGGTTTTTGGGCCGGTTTTTTCAGCCGGTTTGGGTTTTTCAGACCGCCTCAAAAACCCCCGAAAATGAGCACAATTTGCTCCATGCAAAAACCCGAGCACATCCCCCTGCACAGGTTTTGCCGTCGGACGGGTTTTTCCGCCGGCGTCGCTCAGAAAACATTTTAGAACACAATCTTTCCCTCCGGTTTTCCCAAAAGGAAAATGGCTTTTTAAAGGGAGGGTGGGGGGCTGTTTTTCCCCTCATTGCGGGGAAAAAACCTCCCCCCCCCC
>JAODAL010063821.1:0-19044 GCA_025379985.1 Phyllomedusa bahiana
ATTGGGGTTATTTAGTTTAAGAAAAGAGGGTTTTCGAGGGGACATAATACATAGTTTAAATACACCCAAAGGTCAAAAATAGAGATCTCTCCCAAATTTATTTATACAAGGCTGATCAGAACAAGGGGGCACCCTTTACGTCTTGAAAACAAAAAGTTCTACATAAACTAAAAAAGGGGATTTTTTACTGTAAGGAGTGGAAACTATGGAATTCTCTGCCAGGGGGGACTTGTCATGGTAAATTTCAAAAACCCAGTTCAAAAAGGGTTTGGATCATTTCTGGAGGAAAATAATATAAACGTTACGTGACTAGGATTCAGGGGGGGTCATTGATCCAGGGATTTTTTGATTGCCGATTGGAGTCGGGAAGGAAAATTTTTTCCCTAAAATGAGGAAATTGGCTTTTCTTTGGGGGGTTTTGCCTTCCTTGGTCAACACCTTAGCACAACGGCTGAATAGTGGACGACTTGTCTTTTTTTTTGCCTTACAAACTTTGAAACATGAAACTATGAAACTACCCCTCCCCCGCTTTTTGGGACCATTTTTCCCCTGGCACCGGGACAACTTCACTCGATGTTAACCTGGGGATGCTGCAGCGTTTCCGGGTAAAACACCTAGGGTTAGGATCAGGTAACCTCAGCTATTTCATGCTGCCCATCGTTCGGGCTGCATAATGTAGCTGACAGGTTCAAATAGGGTATTTGACAACTAGGAGGTACAATCACATTTACAATACTAATGTATTTTCAGAGTATCATGCAATTACACTGTCTCAGGCAGATTACAATAAAGGCAGTAAAATGGTAGGCCTGGGTGCCCTCATTATGCTGCCATAACTACCAGTCAGTACCCTGTTGGAAGATAGAAAGGGCACCGCCTTCTATATAAGTGCCCAGATGCCTCAGTTGACTGTGACATCTAGGTAGTAAAAAGGCCAGGATCGTAGTTCTCTCCCCGCACCCGGGACGACTTCACTGGGTGTTTTACCTGGAAACGGCACAGCGTTTCGGGGTAAAACACATAGTTAGGTGGGGAAACTGCGCTATTTTAAGGGGGCCCGCGTTTGGGGGAGATAAATAGTGACAGGTTCCCTTTAGGGGAAAAAAAATAATTGGAACATGGCTAAAAGTTATCTATTAGGGTACGTTCACACGACGTAATTTTGAAGTGTAAAATGAGTTTCAAGTTACCCCTGATTAGAGGCGTATTTTGAAGTGTTTTATTTTTTTGCAAAATGTGGAGCGTATTTTGAGGTGTTTATGCGTCAAAAATACGCTCCAGACTTCCGGTTCCGGCGCCGCCATGAGATGATGCGCGAGTGAGAGCTCCGGAGCACCGCCACCAATACCCGTCGGAAATACCGGTCATCAGCCCCCTGTGATCGTGCCAGAGGACAAGGCACACCAGTGGACAACGGGAGACCGCACGGAGTGAAGCAGCGAACCACAGACGGCCGCATAGACCATAGGTGTAGCCCTCCATGCGGCGGGAAAGCAGGGGAGAGCTGAGGGGAGTGACGCGCGCCCAGAAATCAGCCCTGCGGGTACCTGCAGTGTGCAGAGTGGCAATCCAGGCGACACAGGTACCGGGGAATCCGAGCGGCCTGGCAGACAGACTCAGCTACGGGGTGAGATAGGAGGCCCCTGCTAGGCGGTCCGCCCCGGGAGGACATGCAAGGCCACCTGACTCATAGGCAGTTAACGGTCGCCATCTTTGGCTACCCGCTCCCAGAATCACAAAGCACGCTACCTGCGACGCTGCACAAGGACATTTGCTGTCGCCGGACCCCTGCAATCTGGCACATTTGACCTGTCTCCTTCCTGGAGGGTGCTCATAGGGTGGACGGGTCTACAATCAGCCATAAAACCACCATCTTGGGTCACGGCTGACCAACACATCCTCCCCTGCTATACAGCTATATAGCACACCGCTGGGGACCGCGTTAATAAGCATCTCCTGAGGGCAGCAGCAATACCCAGCAGACATCACACTGACCTCTAAAGAGAATAAAGGGATTGCTGGTAGTCCACCCCCTACAACACGGCACACTACTGGGGACTTCTAGCAGATTAACTCTCTCAGCAAGCTGTGGCAGACAAGCGCTATCTCTCTGGCGCCTGAGGAGACAAGTGAGCTTACTGGCCCCTGCGACACCCCACGCTATTGGGGATATCTCCGACCGTGTGACTCCTGGACACTGTAATGTCCATCCGTTGCTCTCCTGTCTCATGAAGAACTAGGTGGCCCCAAAATCAATCTAATCCTTATCAAACGGCTCTCCTTGAGTAAGTTCCACTCTCACAACTAACTGAATCCTGAAAAGCAGACATTCTCATCTACTGCCCCCCTGACCTCTGAAGAGATAGGAGGATATACAGACGCCAACCTGTAAAGAGACGTTTACTGGTGACAACCCTACAACTACGCAAACACTTATCCTCTGACTGCCAGCCAGGGGTCCTTAGTCACTAGCCATAAGCCACCCTACTATTGCCCCACGTCTCCACGACGAAAAAAAAATCCAAGAGAGGTGAACACCGCTCTGATACCACGATTGTACCTAGGTAACTCAGATAAACACACAAAATCCTGCTACAAACTAGGACGCAACTCCTCTACGTCCCTCTGTGCGAAGGGGCCTCCAGCGGTGGTGCTTTTAGAATAACAAAACATCATAACAGTACTCAGATACTATCTAAGCTAGACCGCCACGACTACATAGCCCCAATCCTTTTCTACTACTCTGGCCCAGAACCATATGGACCGATATATTCAAAAAATGGGGAGATCAAAGGCAGCAAAACAACAAGGGAAAGTAGGGAAAAACCCCTCTTCGGAACAAGACTCCACAGAAGAACCTCCGTCCTCAATTGAGTGGGAGGGAATCCCCTCACAGAAAGACCTCACACCTACTCCGCAATCATCAGACGCAGAGGAATGCTTAGGTCTACAAGAGGATAACTTCAAAAAAATGGCCGCCGAAGTAGCACGGCTGATAGCTCCCGACCTACAAGAAACCTTAGCTAGCACTGTCGCTCATGCGTTCGCCCGAATTAAAGGGGACATTGCAGAACATGGCCAACGCTTGGAGGAGTTGGAGTTCAGGGTACAATCCTTGGAGATGGATGCTGACGCACTTAGAAGCCAACTAAAAGATGTGTTATCTGACAACAAACGTTTATCCGGCCTATGCTAATCTTTTTATGGGTTTTTTTGAGGACCAATACATTTTTTCTTACCCGTTATTTCATCACATTTTACTTTACAAGGGGTTTATAAAGACGACTTATTCATTATCTGGCAGGGTCCGCAAACAAATCACATCTTTCATTAACCAAACAATAAAACAATTTTGGGATATCTTTCACATCCTCTTACAACAACAAAGAAATAGATTTTTTTAGACCAAAAAATCCCCACCATCAAGGCCAGTTTATCACTTCAAATTTCTTCAAACCGGTTGATACCAATAGTTACATCCACTTCACAAGTGCACATTATAAACCCTGGCTGTTAAACATTCCATATGGCCAATTAAAGAGATTGGGCGGGAACTGTTCAGATTAACAGCACATTTGGGACACACAGGCTCAAATCTTGAAAAAGAGATTTATTGAAAGAAATATCCTCTCCCTTTATTAAACGATGCCTATTGAAGAAACCAAGAGTTAGAACAAACGGATTGTCTCGAAGTCACAAAAAAACTTGGACAATCCTATCCCCAAAAAATGGGAGAACAATTTTTCCATTTTATTCTGTCATTACACAATAAAAAATTCCCCCACAGAGAAATTAGAAAAATTATTACAAAACATTGGCATTTCATCCAAAATGATCCCATCCTAGGTTCCATTGTTCCCGACAGACCGGGTCTAATTTTCAGGAGGGCACCCAACTTAAAGGGTATCCTAGCCCCTAGCAAAATTCGAGAAAAAACTATCGATATCAATGAGTCACATACGGTTAAAGGTAGCACTCCATGTAACTCTAAAGGTTGCCTATGTTGTACCTGCATCAACACAACATCCACCTTCATTTCTAGTATCACCAAGGAAGAATTTACCATCAAGTTTCCTTTAAATTGCAAATCCAACTATGTTATTTACGTTATTCGCTGTACCTGCAATTTACAGTATGTTGGTCGTACCATCTGTGCATTGCGTGTTAGACTGAACGGACACCGCTGCAGTATCCGAAAAGGGCATATAAAACAGAGTGTAGCCCGACAATACAATGAAACACACAATCGTAACATCTCTGATCTTTCCATTACTCCTATAGACATGATTCCTTTCAATGTCTCTAATAGATTCCAGCAACTCCAAAGACGTGAGTTGTACTGGATGTATCGTCTAAAAACTATACATCCCCAGGGTTTAAATGATATAGTGGAACTCATTCGATAAACTTACATCCTTGGCATCCTTTGGTAGAGCTACCTTATTTTTATTTAGTGTTATGCTCATTTGCAGTTTTACTTGATGGTCAGTCCACTCTGTATTGGATATCGTATAAATTATTTGGGTTTTTTATTTTATGGTCTTAGTATATACAGTGCATATTTATTTATCAGTTTTTCTATATCAGTGTGTTCTGGTTATTTTTTAGTGTGTCATTTTATTCCATCATATACTATTCATTTATATAGTCCACATCCTCGTAGTTCAGTTCTATTCACACTTAGCGGTTTTTACACTTTTTGAGTCTATTACTTATTCTTCACATCCAGTCCCATTCATCTATTAGATACAACAGTCCGTGGTTGTACATATTTTAAGTCTTCTAAGTACCTCTATTTTTCATCTTCTATATTTTTAGCAATTATTTCACATCCACATAGATTAAAAGTATATTCTATTTTTCTTGGGTTTTTACACAAGGATAATTTTGCTATTATTATTTTTCTAGCATTCACTGTCATTTATACAGTTACTCATAAAGTACTGTTTTGGTTCTTTATGTATATTGCTGTTGGTTTTCCATTTCGTAACCCCAGTTTATATTGGGTTGCACAATTATCTTTTTAGATATTAATTATTATTAGCCACTTATACCCCCTGATCTTTGACTAAACTGTTCACTTTTCACTTTTTTCTCAGTTGGCATTAAAAACGTCTTGTATTTGTAAGACATTATAGTGTGTCCCCCACGCCCCCTATTGATAATCTGTCTGCCCTTTTTCTCTTTTTTTTTTTTTTTTTTTTTTTGTCTGAAAGCTAGACTGTTCAACACCACAGTTAAAGCTGATCACGGACTGGATTGCAAGAGACAGGTGTGCTAATTACATCGACACCCTGTATCTCTTTGCAAATCCTGTTCCGTCCATCATATGTGTCTGTGGGGATTGACAGAAGTTTTAACCACCGGCAAATGCACGAACATACCGGTTCTTTGTAACAATGTACGTCTATGGTCAATACATCTCGTACCATTTTTTTTTGCAGATAATTTCTCTATAAAAATTGTGTTATACATGTCTAGATCTGTACCCCTGAGGAAGCGTGGAGCTGCCACGCGAAACGCGTCGGGCCTTTTCTGTTGTTTTATGTTGAGACTTATGGTCTCTTTAATAAATTTTAGAGTTGTAGTAAACTTTTTCTACTCTCTGGCATTCCCCTGTTTAAAAGTACGTGCGCCGCGGTCCTTTTTTTGGTTTTTATTCTATGTAATGCCACGGTAGTTACCCACACGTGGGACCCAGGACGCCGGGCTGCAGTATGATCCCAACTATACGTGGGTACCATTAAGCTATAACGAGAGTTGTGCCTCGGACCCTATAGCACAACGCAAAGGTGAGTATAAATTTTTACATCATCACTATAATAACCCCTCTTGAACGTACTTCACCATTGTGCGCCTTTTTGCCTTCTCTCTTTTTTTATATATATCCGACAAAATTGACGATCTGGAAAACCGGTCCAGACGTAACAACCTGCGAATTGTGGGCTTACCGGAATCTATCCTACAACATAATTTGCATAGAGTCTGCGAACAAGAGATACCTGCTTTAATGGGCCTTCCTGGCAAATTTACTGTTGAAAGAGCCCACCGCGTTGGTCCTAACTTGAGAGGAGACAGAGCTGACACTGCCACCCTGAATACAAATATGCGGGACAGACCAAGGCAGGTCATAGTAAAATACTTAAATTTCACTGATAAGAATGATCTGTTGCGAGCATTCAAAAGATCAAAGTCTGGCCTTAAATACCAGGGGCACCGCCTACTTATCTTTGAAGACTTTTCGGCAGAAGTGGTGAGACGTCGCAGAGGATTTTCGGCCATCTGTACAGAGTTATACCATAGGCAAGAAAAATTTGCCTTGTTATATCCAGCGATGCTTAGAGTTTTCCATAAAAATGGGAACTCCTCGACGTTCCATACTCCTTCCGATGCTAAGGCCTTTCTCGACAGACAGAGATGTAATTCCAGGGATGGGCCTCCACGGTCCTCCCCACAGCGACGTCTACCGGACTTACCATCCGAAATGATTAATCAAGACGGGGGGGGGTCTCTCTCCTCGACCCGTCCCTCACAGTCCAAAGGAACAAAGGAAGAGATCGGCGGCTGCACTGGAGACATGAACCAAACAACGGACTAAAAATAGCAAGTCTGATAGAATTTTACATGGTCTTGTTTTGCTTCTATAGCCATTGATATTTGTGTTGGGAGGGGGGATGGGGTGCTGAGGCCCCTTGGGCCTTTCCTTGCCCGTCTTTTGGCGGACGGGGAGAGACCTGACGGGATGGAAGGCCTTACTCCATTTTGGAGGGCGATACTAGAAGATATCTTGCAGTGATCTTTGATGTGACTGACAATTGTTGGTCGGGACAGATCATTGTAGGCTATCTATTCAGGACAGGGATTAAAATATCAGGTCTAATGTAATGTCACTTTTAATGCATTAAGAATGCATACTTGCTGTGACTAAAATCAGTGGGGAGGAGAGGTGGGCGACGGCCGTTGGGCTCCTTCGTGCCCGTTGTTCGATGGGCAGGGAGAAGCGCTAGGGGTCCGATAGCCTTAATATATCCCAAAAGAGAGTGAAGGTCATTAACCTGTTGGTAGAGATCACAGGGCTCTAATTGGTGGGTGCTGCCGCAAGGGGAGCAATATGTAAATGGTTAACACATTTTGATTTCTCATGTTGGGAAGAAGAGAGGTCCACAAGCCTAAACACTTGGAGAGGTGTACAGTACATCCTACCTCTCCAGGGCAACATTGTTGGAGTATTTACTCCTCAAACATAGGCGTTACCATGTTGGGTGACGTAAAGTTTTATTATGTTCGGTTTATATCCAAGGTCTTCTGTCTGTTTCTTCTGAGCCAAAAGACACTATTCCATTCCCACACCACACGCCCTGGAGTTAAAAGAGTGATATCTAATACCCACAAAGGTATCTCTCCTATGACTAACAATGATTAACATTGTCTCATGAAATATTAAGGGTCTTAGGTCCCCAGAAAAGAGATATATGGTCCTCAGACACCTAAAAAAAACTAAAAACGGAAATCGCTCTCTTACAGGAGACACATTTGGAGGCCTCTGATTTTCATAGACTGAAAAGGCTTTGGGTCGGACAGGTCTATGCGTCGCCTGCGAGGGGAAGGGTGGGAGGAGTTCTTCTGCTGATCCACAAAAATTTACCATTTTTCGGTGGTTGATCAAATACAAGACCAGAGGGGAGACTTCTCAGGGTCACGCTACTGATAGCAAACACAAAACTAGCTTTAGATAATGTTTATGGGCCAAACGGGGAAAACAAAGCCTTCTTTCAAAATCTTGCTGATCACATTCTTTCAGATGCAACCCCCCTAAAAATCATAGGCGGCGACCTTAACACGGTACATAACGCGGTAGAGGATAGAACAGCTAAGGGAGTTAATAGCGAAAAAAATCCTAACCAATTTCCTGGCCCAACTCACTTACTGACATCTGGAGAACACTACATCCAGAGGGCAGAGATTTTACTTTTTTCTCCCCACCCCACTACACCTGGTCTCGCATAGATTACTTTTTGACCTCCTCTCAGATGTCAGCAAGAGTGATGGAGGCAACAATTAAGGATCTTGTTATTTCTGATCATGCCCCAATCCTTATCACAATAGGAGATTTTACACCGCGTGGAAGGGAAAACACATTTGGCGTTTTCCCACATATCTCTATAAAGACGAGGAGTTTGAGATTCTAATCCGAAACTGGTGGTTAGTCTACAAACTAACCAACGCAATTCATGAGAATGACCCCCAACTATACTGGGAGACCGCAAAGGTAGTGATAAGAGGTAGGATCATATCGCATATAGCCGCGCGTAAAGGAAAAATTTGCTCGCGTCTACGGGAATTGACCGAAAAGTTGAGAGCGGCATACACAGACTTTAGGACTCACCCAAATGTCAAAAACAAGGAAACATGGATTAATAATAGGAGGGAGTACGAATACTGGATGGCACAAAGGGAAAGGTCGAAAAAATCATTCAGGGATGCCCAATTGTTTAAATTCGGAAACAAAGCGGGCAGACAATTAGCAAACCTGGCTAAGGGGTTAAGACCTCACAACATAATCTGCTCGGTAAAGGACGGAAAAGGCCAACTCCACCATTCAGGGAAGAAAATTAGAGAACTATTCAGAAAATTTTTTTGAGAATCTTATCGCCCTTCAGATTCAGACTCAATAGCGACCGACCCAGTGGCTACCGGTATAGACCTGCCATCCATTACTCAGGACGATAGAGATCTGCTGGGAGCCCCTGTTACAGACGAAATTGTTTCTCAGACTATACGCCAGTTGGGAAACCAGAAATCTCCGGGCCCGGACGGCTATGTAGCAGAGTTTTTCAAAATTCTTAATCCAGAGGTAGTTCCTACGCTGACAAAACTCTTTAATCTATTTTTGTCAGGATCGGCTGTCCCAAAATACATGAATGAAGCGTTTATACGTGTCCTCCCTAAACCAGATAGAGACCACACAGATTCTGCCTCTTATCGCCCTATTTCGCTCATTAATGTCGATTTAAATATTCTATCCAAAATAATGGCAGATCGTTTGGCGATTTTATTACCCAGACTTATCTCGGAACATCAAGTGGGCTTTGTAAAATCCAGATCGGCGGTAACTAATATCCGCAAAGTTCTAACGGTCTTGATGAAATCAAGACCATCCAACAACCAACCCATCCCCAGCTCTGTGTCGATTGATGCTGAGAAAGCATTTGATAACGTGAGCTGGGAGTGGATGAGACGGGTGATGAACAGGATGGGGCTCACAGGTTCCCTTTGAGCAATAAAATTTTCAGCGCTTTACTCTACCCTTTGGCTAGGATAGCCATACCTGGATTTCTTATCAGATTCCTTCCCATTATGGAGAGGCACTCGTCAGGGATGCCCCCTTTTCTCCTCTACTGTTTAACATTTGCCATAGAGCCCTTAAACAGATAACATATCCCAACTTTAGGGACCGGGGGATAAAAAAAGAAACCATATTCTAAAGATGGCTCCTTCGCGACGACCTAATTTTCTTTTGGGTCTAATCCAAAGAAGAGGGAGACCTAATTCTAAAAATCTTAAAAAGATTTTTGGGAAACTACTCAGGGTTTCCCAAATAAATGCTAGAAAATCAAAACTATTAGATCTGTCGCCCCAGACCACACCTGAAACTAACGCCCTATCAAGCCTTCCAGTTACAGTAGCCCAAAAGTCCATTAAATATTTGGGCATACGAATAGGAAGATCTCCGGACTCAATATACGAGCTGAATTTTCCTCCAGTGATACACAAAATTTGCACAGAATTGTCTAGATGGACTCATCTGCCGATACCCTTATTAGCCCGCTGCCATTTAATAAAAATGATTAGCTTCCCGAGGCTCCTTTACTTACTACAAAAGGTTCCACTTTTAAGAAGCATACTTGTGTGAAGAGGCTCACAACGGCTTTTATAAAATTTATATGGAAACATAAACGCCCCAGAATTGGGTTTTAAAAATTAATCGCCAAAGGACATGGGTGGACTAAATGTCCCTAACATTAGAGCCTATAACCTGGCGGCGTTACTGAGACATGGCGCGGATTGGGTTAAAGGGTCTTCATGGTTTTCCAATATCGCGTTGGAGTCCAGCTTGGTGGCCCCTTGGTGCCTCCAGGCTCTACTCCATACATCCTACAAAATGTTGCCCTCTGTAGCGCGACATAATTTAATTGTACGCGACACGATCAGTGCCTGGAAGGCTGCCAGGGAACTCTTTAAATTACCTTATCGAGCTAGCAATTATATGACATGGTGGGGCCACCCGGAATTTTCTCCGGGACAGGGTTCCTTGGCTCTCCCTCAATGGAAGAGGAAAGGGATTCTCACCTTCCGGCAATTAATTCACTCACAAGAACACCGCTTCTTAACATTCGGGGAACTTCAGGACCAATATAAGTTAGACCACTCCCAATTCCTACCTTATAAACAAGTAGTAAGTTTTCTACAAACAAAAATTAGGAATCTGTCCCAGCTGAAAAGAAATAAACAGTTTGACATGCTCTTGGGAGACAATACATTTCAACATTCTCTGTCGCGGTTTTACGCGGGGCTAAGATACCCATATGAGCAAATTGACCCCAATAAAGTCTTTGGGGGGTGGCAAAGAGATTTCCCAGAAATCAATGTAGCAGAGGGGGTTTTGGAAGGATGGTTAAGGGTGCGTCAGACACTGAATAATGAGTCGTGGAGAGATACATACTTTAGAATGGCCCATAGGGCAATATATGGATTTAATATACCTCCTCATCCCTCTTCCCCGGACCGGCTTGTAGCATGCCCAAAATGTTCGAGACCTCGCACAGACTTCACGCACGGCATTTGGGCATGCCCGGAGATCCAGAAATTTTGGGCCGAGCTGATTCGGTTGGTAGGCGTTAAACTGCCGGTTACACTCCAGATGGATCCTTTGCATTTATTATTCCACAATATCCCGAGAAAAGTGTTAAAACAAGGTGTAGAACAGGACAACAAAATAGCCCACATAATTCTTATGGCAGCTAAGAGGTGTCTTCTGGTTGAGTGGCTAAACCCAAGGGTACCATCCATTACCTCAGTAATTCAGATGGTTAAACACCATATGTTGATGGACAAAGTAGCCATGATCCATAATAAGGAAACAAACACAGAAATATTCTTTAAGACATGGAGGGTCTTTATTGAGGCCTTTCTCCCTGATTCAGATATCCAGACATTTATGCAATCTTTTAAAGATACGACATGGTACCTTACGCATCAGATGGCTGGCTCTCTGGGAAGGTTACTGATCCAGGAGATACACCTAGGAGATGGGATATAAATTGGGCAATAGTAGGCTCTCCGGGGTAGATGTGGTGTTGGGAAATGGCTTTCGGCTCAAGCTATGCGCTTCACCTTGGAACTTTTATTGTTTTTCTTCTTTATTGTTCCTAGTTTATATGATTTTTTACTCAAATGTAGTGCTACAACTCAAATAGAACATGCAGCCTCGGGGAGTCGAGGTTCTAAGCAAACTAATGCGATAACTATGGTTGTAGACTGTTCCAGATATGCTGTGTACCTTCTGACTTTTCTTTCTGTCTAATTGATATAAAAGCAATAAAAATTTTCGTGAGAAAAAAATACGCTCCACCATTAATTCTATGGTGATTTCACTCCCGTTAATGCCTCAAGAATTAATAAGGGACTTAAACTTATATGAGTGAAATTGGCCCGAAATACGCTTGTAAAATACGCAGCGTGTGAATGAAGGCACCTTTTTTAGATTGGAATCAATGAGAGCTTCATAGAACATTGTTTGAAGCGCATTTTGGGGCGCATTTCAACACACAATACGCACCGAAAAAAGCGTAAAATTATAATGTGTGAACATAACCTAAATCTATAACATTATTTGTCCCACACGGTGAATGCCATAAAGTAAAAATAACCAAAACTAAAATGACATTTTTTGGTTGTCTCCTCCCAAAAGTATTGGAATAAAAAGTGGTCAAAAAGCTAAGGGCAACATGTATGAAAACTGTCTAGGTCTAAAATTCACTTGGTTGCCCATAGCAACCAATCAGAGCGCCCCTTTCACTGAATATAGTGCTCTGGAAAATGAAAGGGGCGCTCTGATTTGTTGCTATGGGCAACCAAATGAATTTTAGACCTAGACAGTTTTCATACATGTGGCCCTAAGTGTCCAAAATTGTACAAATCAAAATGTAACTTCAAGCCACAAAAAAGGAGAAATAAAAAAGTTATAGGTCACAGAAAATGGTGATGCAAAACCTTTAAAGGCGTTTTCCATAATAACCCAACGCTCCTCCACTTAGTCGGAGAGGTTTTAAAGGGGTTGTCTCATTTCATCGATTCCTCTTACCTCGGTCCTGTTTTCTCAGTTTCATTTTTGAATTCAGGTGGCGTTTACTGGCTTCTACTGGCCTGCTATGATGAGCTGCTGAGGACACCAGGTCTGTAGTTATAGTGACCAGCGCTGGCAGCCTATCAGGAGAGATCAAACAGGACTGTAGCTATAGTGACCAGCGCTGGCAGCCTATCAGGAGAGGTCAAACAGGTCTGTAGCTATAGCGACCAGCGCTGACAGTCTATCAGGACAGATCAAACAGGTCTGTATAGCGACCTGTGTTGGCAGCCTATGAGGAGAGATCAATACAGGTCTGTAGCTATAGCGACCTGAGGAGCTGATGCAGCCCATACAAGAGGGGATATCTCAGAACAGGTATAATAAGGTTAATGGACATATATTGCAAAGTTACTTGTTTTTGCAAGATCTGGAAAATAAAAAGCAATCCTTGTAGTGAGACAACCCCTTTAAGTTACAAAAAAGAAAAAAATGGAAGTGTTTACACCACACATTCAGGCGCTGCCACCACTCTCCGCCGATGACATCGTGTTCATGTGACCCTGTGGCTACTCACAGGCTGCAGTGGTCTCTTTTTGAACATGTAGCCCGTGACCACTGAGGCTTGTGATTGGCTGCAATGTCACATGACCACTGATCGTGATGTCATCAGCGGCTGCTGTAACGCCGCACGTTTAATAGGGGAGTTGTTTTATTTCTCTGTTACAATCTCCTAGGCTGACTGATGGAGCACCCCTTTATACTGCTATTTCCTGTCAGCTCATCTCATTTTGAATGGGGCTCTATGAATTTTAGTTACACCTCTAGACAAGTGCACACCCCTGCAGGCAGCTGGTCAGCATAGACAGTACAGTATAGGATTTCCCTCTGCCCAACTCAACCCTTAACCCTGTATTCCTATTATCCCTCCTCCTCCCATAAAACCTCAAACTTCTCCTTTTAGCAACAACCCCAGACTGAGGAAAGCTGCTATAACAGTGGGAGGCGGGGCATGTATGGTAATAATGCTGGTTGGGCGGGGTTATATAGTGAGAGCCGTTGTTGTGGGCGGGGTTATCATCTATACGAGGGGTCATCAAATGGACCAATCGGAGGGAGGAGGAGGTCACGTGATTCTTCTCCGTGGAGACGCAGATACCGTCAACTGTTTACCCTGACAACCATGGCGGAGACCGATGCGGAGAGTGTGAGGACCGAGTCCCAAGCCGGGGATGAGCTGTACCTGTCCGAGCTGAGCTCCGAGCAGCTGCGGGAGCTGATCCGGGACACCAGGTATTTAGGTGCCCTAACCCTGCTCGCTATAGAAGATGCCCCGACCCTGCTCATTATAGAAGGTGCCCCGACCCTGCTCGCTATAGAAGGTGCCCCGACCCTGCTCGCTATAGAAGGTGCCCCGACCCTGCTCGCTATAGAAGGTGCCCCGACCCTGCTCGCTATAGAAGGTGCCCCGACCCTGCTCGCTATAGAAGATGCCCCGACCCTGCTCGCTATAGAAGGTGCCCCGACCCTGCTCGCTATAGAAGGTGCCCCGACCCTGCTCGCTATAGAAGGTGCCCCGACCCTGCTCGCTATAGAAGGTGCCCCGACCCTGCTCGCTATAGAAGGTGCCTTAACCCTGCTCGCTATAGAAGGTGCCACGACCCTGCTCGCTATAGAAGGTGCCTTAACCCTGCTCGCTATAGAAGGTGCCTTAACCCTGCTCGCTATAGAAGGTGCCCCGACCCTGCTCGCTATAGAAGGTGGCCCGACACTGCTCGCTATAAAGATGCCCCGACCCTGCTCGCTATAGAAGGTGTCCCGACCCCGCTCGCTATAGAAGGTGCCCCGACCCTGCTCGCTATAGAAGGTGCCCCGACCCTGCTCGCTATAGAAGGTGCCCCGACCCTGTTCGCTATAGAAGGTGCCCCGACCCTGTTCGCTATAGAAGGTGCCCCGACCCTGCTCGCTATAGAAGGTGCCCCGACCCTGCTCGCTATAGAAGGTGCCCCGACCCCGCTCGCTATAGAAGGTGCCCCGACCCAGCTCGCTATAGAAGATGCCCCGACCCCGCTCGCTATAGAAGGAGCCCCGACCCAGCTAGCTATAGAAGAAGCCCCGACCCTGCTCGCTATAGAAGATCCCCCGACCCTGCTCGCTATAGAAGGTGCCCCGACCCTGCTCGCTATAGAAGGTGCCCCGACCCTGCTCGCTAAGAAGGTGCCTTAACCCTGCTCGCTATAGAAGGTGCCTTAACCCTGCTCGCTATAGAAGGTGCCCCGACCCTGCTCGCTATAGAAGGTGCCCGACCCTGCTCGCTATAGAAGGTGCCCCGACCCTGCTCGCCTATAGAAGTTGCCCCGACCCTGCTCGCTATAGAAGGTGCCCCGACCCTGCTCGCTATAGAAGGTGCCCCGACCCTGCTCGCTATAGAAGGTGCCTTAACCCTGCTCGCTATAGAAGGTGCCCCGACCCTGCTCACTATAGAAGGTGCCCCGACCCTGCTCGCTATAGAAGGTGCCCTAACCCTGCTCGCTATAGAAGGTGCCTTAACCCTGCTCGCTATAGAAGGTGCCCCGACCCTGCTCGCTATAGAAGATGCCCCGACCCTGCTCGCTATAGAAGGTGCCCCGACCCTGCTCGCTATAGAAGGTGCCCCGACCCTGCTCGCTATAGAAGGGGCCCCGACCCTGCTCGCTATAGAAGGTGCCCCGACCCTGCTCGCTATAGAAGGTGCCCCGACCCTGCTCGCTATAGAAGGTGCCCCCACCCTGCTCGCTATAGAAGGTGCCCCGACCCTGCTCGCTATAGACGGTGCCCCGACCCTGCTCGCTATAGACGGTGCCCCGACCCTGCTCGCTATAGACGGTGCCCCGACCCTGCTCGCTATAGAAGGTGCCCCGACCCTGCTCGCTATAGAAGGTGCCCCGACCCTGCTCGCTATAGAAGGTGCCAAGACCCTGCTCGCTATAGAAGTAGCCCCGACCCTGCTCGCTATAGAAGGTGCCCCGACCCTGCTCGCTATAGAAGGTGCCCCGAACCTGCTCGCTCTAGAAGCTGCCCCGACCCTGCTCGCTATAGAAGGTGCCCCGACCCTGCTCGCTATAGAAGGTGCCTTAACCCTGCTTGCTATAGAAGGTGCCCCGACCCTGCTCGCTATAGAAGGTGCCCCGACCCTGCTCGCTATAGAAGGTGCCCCGACCCTGCTCGCTATAGAAGGTGCCTTAACCCTGCTTGCTATAGAAGGTGCCTTCCTGTTGGTCACCCCTCTCTATATATGCTGCCTCCATCCCTTGCAGCCATGTCCTCTCCACACTCAAGGCTGAGACGGAGATGTTTGAAAAGTTCTACAAACGTCTGGATCCCAAGGAGCTGTCCCCAGCCTCCCTCTCCGAGGCTGCAGCCTTTCCTCTGGACTTCAACCAGGTACAGCACTCCATGCCAGCTTCCAGTATACCCATGTGTAGGGGCAGAGCCCTATAGACTCACCTGTCTCTTCTGTGTAGATGCGCAGCCGGCGGCGCTCTAAGTCCCGCAGTACCATCTCTGAGCGTCTGCTGGGCCTCAGTGTGGAGCAGAAGTGTGAACTGGTGCAGAGAGAGCTGGAGGAGTCCAGGGAAGAGGCACAGAGAGATGGTGACAACACCGAGCGCATCCTACAGAGTTACAAGGTAACAAGGTGTGTGTGGAGGGTGACTGCGGCACCTACCCTTCCCCTATACAGAGATAAGCGGCAATACACAGGCAGCCTGCCACTGATTGAGACATAGGGCCTTATATACACCTCAGCCGCTGACGAACCCGCCAGTCAGAGGAGTAACTAACCTCTATGGGACCCAGAGCTCAATTGATAAAAGAGCCCTCACATACCCTGTGCAGTTTATAATACTGGTGTCGTATCTGGGAGAAGGGCCTTCAGGCCGCCTCGGGTTCCAACTCCTGGTAGTGTCTGCTAAAAGTGGGGCTGTTGCCAAGTTTGATGCCCTTTTTTATTTTACAGAATATTCCCCCCTCCTCGCACCCATAGATCATAATTGTTACTTTAAAAAAAATCATGCTTTCGATATCACAATATTCTAGGGGCCTTATGTATGAACACTGACTAGCAGTAAGACTGTCTTTGTTGTTCATAGCACCCAATCACAGCTCAGCTTTTATTTTTCCATGGCGGTATATGAAATAAAAGCTGAGCTCTGATTGATTGTTATGTGCAACAAAGACAGTCTTACTGCTAGACAGTTTTCATACATAAGGGTATGTTCACACGGCTGATTTGGACCCTAAGGGCGACATGTCCCAATACACAAGCTTCTCGATATAAATAAACTGTAATATACTAAAAGTAGGCACCGTATAGGCTGGGCACGAGGCATTGTAATGCCCCACTGTAGTAGTGATGATACTCTGTGCGCCTCCATAATGCAATGCAATGCGCCTTACATACATTAATAATGATACATAATGCAATGCGCCTCGATAAGCGCATTACATACACTAGCACTGATACTCTATACGCCTTTTTAGGCGCATTCAGTTTACTATGCAAGGTATACCAGACACCAGATTCTTGAAAGATAAAAACTTTCGTGCACTTTACATGATAAATGCCCCTAAAATCCCCGCGCCGATCCAATTTTAGCATGTCGCCCTTGGGTATGTTCACGGGGTTTCTTCCCCTCCATTAACAACGCTTTTCTGATCACCTGGTCTCAAAGGGACCCAGAGACCATCAACAATCAGCAGTGAGTTTATCACTCCCGGGCAATGAGAGACACGCGCGGCTTTTCCCATAGAGTCGCCGCTGCGTGTTTGCATGTGCCTGTGGGCCCGTCTTGCGGATGTGATCCAAGAATTGCGTCATTTCTATGACCCGAGACCATCTGAAAAGGTATTTCATTGGGGTGAAGACGCCGTGTGAACTATCCTTAGTTTTGAGCATTCAAATCACTCAAATCTCACTAAAAGGGGCTGTCCTGAATGGCCGGTGAAGATGCCCTGAAGAGCTTCCTCGCCCTGTTTGGTGCTTTGGCTGACCAGGCCCCTTACTGGGGAAAAAGTAGCAGGAAAAAACCCCCAAAAGCCCTCCCTCGCCCCCCGCTCCCCAGGGACATAGCGCCTATTTTCAGCAGGCATCCCCCACCCTCCCCGGGCAACGGGAAACAACGCGGACAACAGGGGCGGCCCCCCAGAGAGAGCGGGTTCCCAGCATCTGCCTCCACCCCAAGGACCAGGTGACTGCCTCCGCACAAGGGGCCCCCGCAAAACCCCTCACCCCCAGCCCCCCGGGATCGACGTCGCCGCGGCAACAAGGGGGGCAGACGGCTGGATTCCCCACATGCGGGGGAAGAAGTGGCCCCGGTTTCTCCCGCGCCCACCCCTCTGCCTTCAGCCCCCCCCCGCGGCGCCACGTCCACACATCTGAGGTCACCACTAACAGCGAGATGGGGGGCGAGCTCGCCGCGAGCATGCCGCAGGGGGCCGAGGGGAAACACCCCCCCAATGCCGGGCAACCCCGGGACCGGACCCGGGCCATGCAAGGTATGGGGGGGGTTTTGGGAGGAGCAAGATACCCCCACAGGTCCCCATTTTGGACCCCCCGGCCTTCACCATGCACCTACGACCCAACCCCCCCTCCCCCTGGATTCCAATTGCTCACCACTGTTTGGGGCCCATGGGACAACCCCCCAGGGAAGAGTCCCTGTTTTTAACCCCTGCGGGTTCTAGCACAATTTGACCCACACTGAGGACTTGCTGAAAAAGGGAAACACCGGTGCCCCACCAGTCTTTGCGCAGAAAAAGCATCTCAGAGCTCGGATGCGCTGTATGCTCCAGTCCTCAACACCTGCCCCTTGGGACCTCATCCACCCCCCTAACAAACCCTCTCCACGGGGTCCACCGGCTCTTCTTGGGGGGGCTGGGAAGCTCCCGGGCGAAAACCTGGACCGGTAGGGACCCCTCCCCACCATCACCTAAAACCCCCCCCTTTTCAATGACGGGCGCCGACCTCTGGCCCTTACCTTCACAAATGCGCTCTTTTTAAGAAAGCTCTCGGGCCCGGAAACCATCCGGGACTGCCAATGTATCTTCCACCCGGGGGTGAACTCAACAGCCCTCGGATCCCCCATATCCTGCGAGGAGAATAGACCCGTCACGCTCGCTGACTTCAAGATTTTCCAATCTAACTTCCAAGGAGGGCCTCTCACCCCCGGGTAAGCATATCATAATGAATGCAGACAGGAAAATTTCCCCTTTCAGATCTGAGTAACCCCCTAAGCTCAAGGTATCCCCCATTGCCATACTCACAATCTAACTCACTAAATGTTTCAGGGTCTTCATCCTCCTCGCCATACATTCCGCCCAAATATTCGCACTCCAGCAACATTTATGATTTGAGAATAGACAGGCGGAAAAACATCAGAATCCGGGGTTGCCTGAATCATTACATCCAACGAACTTACCCCGCACTTACCAGGATCTTCAACGATCTAATGGGGAGAAATCCGTGACCCCCCATGAAATTTACAAGCCCACAGAGCTCTTCGTCCCCCCCCATTGGGTCCCCGAACCTAGGACCCTTATTTTTGGGGACTTTTACAGCTGAAGATACTTTTGCATTATGCCCTCTGCGACAGGAACTCTTCTTCAAAACCACCTATACTCCTGTTCAGGACCTATCCAGGCCAACCCCTTTGGACAGAGAG
>JAODAL010063822.1:0-19043 GCA_025379985.1 Phyllomedusa bahiana
GGGGTAACCTTTTTGGGTCACCGGGGGACATGGGGAGGGCTCGAGGTTCCTAAAAGTTACTGTGATTGTAAAAATATTGAGGAAAAAGAAGCAGGTGGGAACTGATATGACTACAACTCTCATTATCAAGAAGCCCCTACAAGAAGACGGCTTTCTGGTTTCTATGGGAAACTACAGCACTGGTCACTCGCCTTTTGCATTAATTTTCCTGAATCCCCCCAGAAACCTGAAGAAAAGGAAACAGAGCTCTTTTTAATAGGGTTTCCCAAGACTTTTAAAATAACCCCCTACCCCCCCCCACTGTTCTGGAAAAAAAATGAACCCACACCCACATTTTGGGCCCTCGTTCCAGGGCTTATTTCGCCGCGGATTTGCCGACGATTGACGATCTCAATCCGCGGCAAATCCGTCCGAAAAAATCCAGCCTATTTTCATTGATTTCAATAAAAAATAGCTCTCATTCAACGACGCTACTTTCCTGCCGGATTGCCCCGCGAAAATTGACGATGGCAATCCGGACGGAAAAACAATGTCATTCAATTATTTACGGACGGACACACCTACAATGAGGGATGGTGAATCCATGGGGAAATCTTACAAAAACCTGCCACATTAGTGGTATTTATTCAACTTTTTTTTAAACCGATTTCAGAACTAATTTTACGATCGAAATCCGATGTAAATCGTTCTGAAAAAAAGCCGTGGAACATAGCCTTAAGGCCCTGTGTCCCCCCCCTGGAATTTTTACTGATAAAACGGGTCATGGGTCACATGATGCTGCAATCACTGACCCTTTTGGTCACATAAGCTGCGACCAATCACACCCGTGGGCACATGATGCTGCAGCCAATCCCTGACCTCGTGGTCACATGATGCTGCGACCAATCACTGACCCTTGGTCCATGATGCTGCAGCCAATCCCTGACCTCGTGGGCACATGATGCTGCAGCCAATCACTGACCTCTGTGGTCACAATGCTGCAGCCAATCCTGACCTCGGGTCAATGGGTCTTTCAGCCAACACTGACCTTGTGGCAATATGCTGCAGCCAATCACTGACCTCGGGGTCACATGACTGCAGCCAACCCTGACCTCGTGTTCACATGATGCGCAGAAAACCCTGACCTCTGGGTCACAAAATGCTGCAGCCAATCCCGCCTCGGGGCACAATGCTGCGGGCCAACCCCTGACCCTGTGGCACATGATACCGGCCCATTCACTGACCCTGGGGTCACTGATGCCGCACCCAAACCCCTGACCTCTGGGGTTCACATGATCCCGCAGCCATCCCTGATCTTTTTGGGTCACATACCGAGCCAAATCCCGATCTCTGTGGTCACATAGCCGCCCCCAAATCCTGACCTCGGGGAAAAAATGAGCCGCCCCCAATCCCTGACCTTTTGGGGTCACATACCCTGCAGCCAATCCCTACCCTGTGGTCACTGAGCGCAGCCAATCACTAAACCTCTGGGGTCCGATCTGCACCATCACTGACCTCTGGGTCACATGATGCTGCAGCCAATACTGACCTCTGTGGTCAGATGATGCGCAGCCAATCACTGACCTCTGTGTTCAATGATCTGCACCCAAATCCCTGACCTCTGTGTTCACATGATCTGCAGCCAACCCTGACCTCTGTGTCCATATGCTGCAGCCAATCCCTGCCCTTTGGGTTTTCACAAACTGGGGCCCATTCACTGCCTCTGTGGTCACAGACCGCAGCCAATCACTGACCTCTGGGGCACATAAAGCTGCACCCAAATCCCGACCTCGTGCTCACATGAGCTGCACCCAATCACTGACCTCTGTGGTCAGATATCTCAGCCAATCACTGACCTCTGTGGTCAGATGAGCGCACCAATCACGCCCTTTTGGGGGGTCAATAGCTGCCCAATCACTGACCCGGGTTTCACAGATCTGCACCCAATCCCTACCCTGTGTTCACAAGCGCGCCAATCCCTACCTTTTTGGGCACATGATGTGCACCAATCCCTGACCTTTTGGGGTCACATATGCCGCACCATCATTGACCTCTGTGGTCACATTCTGTACCTGCAGACTGCCTGCAGCATCCTGTGATCAATGAACATGATGTCATCAGTGAGGGACTGGGGGGGACACTGGAGATCTGAAGCGGGTGTGATGGTCAGAGGTCAGTGTGGGGTTATTTTCTATATTTTCCCGGGGGGGGGGGGGTTAAAAGACTTGGAGAACCACCTTGATGACGCCATCAGTATCAGTGTAATCCGTTTCATCTCAGCTCTGTTGCATCCATACATCTGGCGCACCTGCATTATGGGGACATAGATACCTTGCTCCTTGTAATCTAGAGCCTTACATCATCACCCATTGGCCGACCCCTCTCCTCCCCACCTGCCTTTACCTTCCTTGCTCCCCTGTATGTCCCTCCAAGAATAGAGCGCTGCAGAAGATTAGAGGCGACATGTCCCAATACCAAAACCATTTTTTTTTCTTTTGCGGGAAAAACACTCAAGGGCCCTATTCTGGATGTAAAACAACTGTCTGCACCAAAAAATAGGCGCATTATACGGGGGGACACATATATTTTGGGAAAGGCCTAAAAAGATCGCTGGTGCCCCTCCAGAACGCAACGCCCTATAGGGCGCAACTTACACTAAAATATGTTATGTGCCGCAACTTGTTTACTATGCAACTAGACCAATGCCCGATTTTTTAAGGATCGGGGCTTTCTGCCGCACTTTACACTGATTTAATGCCCGAAAACTGCCCGCCGCCCCCCAATTTTCGGGCAGGTCACCTAGGTCCCTTTTAAAAGGTCGGGAACATGATATAGTAGGTAGGTCTATACAATGAATACCTGTACACCCATGCTATAGCATTACATCATCATCTACCAAAAACCACACAACATAAAACACCACATAATACAACATAATACAACACAACAACACAATACAACACATAAAACAAACATAATACAACACAACACGTACATCATAATACAACACAACACAATACAACACATACAACATAATACAACACATACAACATAATACAACACATACAACATAACACATACAACACATACAACATAACACATACAACACGTACAACATAATACAACAAGTACAATATAATACAACATAATACAACACGTACAACATAATACAACACAATACAACACGTACAACATAATACAACACGTACAACATAATACAACACGTACAACATAATACAACACAACACGTACAACATAATACAACATAATACAACACGTACAACATAATAAAACACAACAATACAACACATAAAACAAACATAATACAACACAACACAATACGACACAACACAATACAACACATACAACATAATACAACACAACACGTACAACATAATACAATACAACACAACACATACAACATAATACAACACAACAACATATAAAACATAATACAACACATACAACATAATACAACACATAAAACATAATACAACACATACAACATAATACAACACAATACAACACATATAACAGTACAACATAACATATACTACATCACAATACAACACATACAACAACATAATACAACACAATACAACACGTACAACATAATACAACACAACACATACAACATAATACAGCCCAACACCACAATACAACCCATATAACATAATACAACATAACACAACACGATACAACACATACAACATCACAATACAACATAAAACAACACATAAAACACAATATAACACGTGTAACACAATACAACACCACACAATACATACAACTTAATACAATACTCTATAATACAACACATGCAACATATTACAACATAACACAGCATAACACAATACCATATTACAGAGAAGACACATATAACACTAGAGACCATCTTTCATCTCCCCTCTCACTCTGATCAGTCACATCTGCACAGGGGCTTTTTTCCAAGCACTGCTGATCCTATTGGTTACACAGGAACACAAGCAGCATCATCCAAGTCACAACCATCACTCCCATCATGTTCAGTCAAAGTCTGGAGAGACCGAGACTGGCAGGAGGTGTCCACATCTGACACATCGGAGGGCGCGCCCTTGTCCTGCAGATATTTCGCTCATCACCACAGACACAAACCTGCCGAGAGTAAAAAGGGATAATAAAGAAAATCTCACAGCAAAGCATAATCTGCAGCACTAGAAAGTAAATGAGCGTCCCCAGAACAGCAATTAGCTGGCAGTAACCAAAGAACACAGCCCCTCTACCCCAGGGCCCCGGAGCTCTTATGGCCCACGGAAACCAAGACTCATTCCAGTCACTTTCCTCCAACATAAGGTGGCGGGGGCTGCAATCTCCAAAAAGGAAACATGACAGTGTCTAACTGGGGTGCCTGGGGCCCGCTAGTGGAGATGATTCTTGGGGCCCCCAGTGTAGAGATGATTCTTGGGGCCCCCAGTGGAGATGATTCTTGGGTCCCACCAGTGGAGGTGATTCTTGGGGCCAACAGTGCAGATGATTCTTGGGGCCCACCACTGCAGATGATTCTTGGGGCCCACCACTGCAGATGATTCTTGGGGCCCACCACTGCAGATGATTCTTGGGGCCCACCACTGCAGATGATTCTTGGGGCCCACCACTGCAGATGATTCTTGGGGCCCACCAGTGCAGATGATTCTTGGGGCCACCAGTGGAGATGATTCTTGAGCCCACCAGTTGAGATGATTCTTGAGGCCACCAGTGGAGATGATTCTTGGGCCACCAGTGAGATGATTCTTGGGGCCACCAGTGAGATGATTCTTGGACCACCATGTGAGATGATTCTTGGAGCCACCAGTGGAGATGATTCTTGGAGCCACCATGAGATTGATTCTTGGGCCACCAGTGGAGATGATTCTTGGAGCCACCAGTGGAGATGATTCTTGGGGCCACCAGTGGGTTTGTTCTCGGGGCCCACCAGTGGAGGTGATTCTCGGGGCCCACCAGTGGAGTTGATTCTTGGGGCCCACCAGTTCAGATGATTCTTGGACCCACCAGTGCAGATGATTCTTGGGGCCCACCAGTGGACTTGATTCTTGGGGCCCACCAGTGCAGATGATTCTTGGGGCCCTCCAGTGCATCTGATTCTTGGGGCCCACCAGTGCAGATGATTCTTGGGGCCACCAGTGCAGATGATTCTCAGGGCCCACCAGTGCAGATGATTCTTGGGGCCAACAGTGGTGATGATTGTGGGGGGCGAACAGTGGAGATGATTATCGGGGTCACCAGTGGAGAGGGTTCTCGGGTCTACCAGTGGAGATGATTCTTGGGTCCACCAGTGGAGATAATTCTTGGGGCCACCAGTGGAGATGATTCTTGGGACCACCAGTGGAGATGATTCTTGGGACCACCAGTGGAGATGATTCTCGGGGTCTACCAGTGGAGATGATTCTTGGGCCCACCAGTGGAGATGATTCTTGGGTCCACCAGTGGATAGATTCTTGGGTGCCACCAGTGGAGATGATTCTTGGGGCCCACCAGTGGAGATGATTCTCGGGGTCTACCAGTGGAGATGATTCTTGGGGCCCACCAGTGGAGTTGATTCTCGGGCCCACACTAAAGCTACTGCACATGACTCTTGCTTTCTTTCTCTCTATCTCTGCCCTTTCCCCTGATAGGGAGCCGCAGGTATGCCATGCACTTGTGCCCTTCGGGACTTACCTTGGTCCCCAGTCTGAGCCTGAATATTGAGCAAGTTACCGTTTTTTGGGCTCATGAATATCTCACTATTAACCAGTATTTTGGGCTCTAGAAAATTCAGCATTTGCTGTCAGCTTACTCTTTAGTTGCCCTCTAGGTGTCAGTCTTGCAGACATGGTCCCTATTGACTGCTATTGACTAAATAACTAGATACGATTCATGAGATGTGGGGTGGACCCCAATTTTCAATACAGTAGAAAAAAGCAGCCCCCACCCCAGTGCAGCGACAACAGCGTGACGTTAGTACATAAGGCACGTGATCGACAAGTCCAATACGGAGGGCGGCCCGCACCAGTCCATGGAGAACCCCAGCGCTACGTGGGCCTATGGGGAAGGCGCTGGAGTCAAGAACGTGACAACTCACTTTATCACTAGCGAATATTCTCAACGAGATGAGGGGAAACATAAGTGACTCCTGATCTGTGGTAATCACATTTCTGGGAGTTAATTGAGCTGTGCAGTAACAGATGTCGACATTTTCCCAACACACATTTGCAAAGTGAACAACGCTTCGCTTGTGGCGCAGGAGGAGTGAGGTGGAAAGATTCCTGCACTTAAGAGGCAGACATATACCGTAGCGTCACATGATGAAAAAAGCATTCCTGTGGTGCTGCGGGTGATTGTGGGCTGGGTCATTCCCCCTGTGGGCTGCTGGGTCCATTCCCCCTGTGGGTGCTGCTGGTCATTCCCCTGTGGGCGCTGGGTCATTCCCCTGTGGGTTGCTGGTCTCCCTGGGCTGCTGGTCATCCCCTTGGTCTCGGTCATTCCCTGTGGGGCGCTGGGTCATCCCCTGTGGGGCTGCTGGGGTCATTCCCCCTGTGGGTGCTGCTGGTCTATCCCCTGTGGAGCTGCTGGTCATTCCCCCTGTGGGCTCTGGTATCCCCTTTGCTGCTGGGTCATTCCCCCTGTGGGTGCTGCTGGGTCATTCCCCCTGTGGGTGCTGCTGGGTCATTCCCCCGGTGGGTGCTGCGGGGGTCCCCATGCGGTGCCACCTCTATGTAGGGACCCGCTTAAAAGAAGTTATCAGGAAGCAGCTTGTACCGTCTGCTCCAAATCTGCACCATAAGGATGAGTGCTCTGTGCCCGGCGTTTTTTCTTCATATAGTCCCTTTTTTACATGCCTGTAGATTTTCTACATCTCTAGAGTTTTTTAATATTTTTTTTTTACGCATGTAGGTTTTTTTTTGTTTTTTTTTACATATCTAGGTTTTTTTAAATAAAATCTCTAGATTTTTTTTACACTTTTTTAGGAATCTATTTTTTCCTACAGTGCCTTGCTAAAGTATTCAGCCCCCTGGAACTTTTCAACCTTTTGCTACATTTCAAGCTTCAGACATAAAGATATAACATTTTAATTTTTTTTTTTGAAGAATCAACAACAAGTGGGACACAATTGTGAAGTGGAACGAAATTTATTGGATATTTAAAACTTTTGTAAAAAATAAAAAACTGAAAAGTGGGGTGTTCAAAATTATTCGGCCCCTTTAAGTTAATACTTTGTATCGCCACCTTTTGCTGCGATTACAGCTGCAGATCGCTTGGGGTTTGTCGCTATCAGTTTTGCACATCGAGAAACTGAAATTCTTGCCCATTCTTCCTTGGCGCTGGAGCTCAGTGAGGTTGGATGGAGGCGTTTGTGAGGAGCTGGAGCTCAGTGGGGTTGGATGGAGAGCGTTTGTGGCAGCTGGAGCTCAGTGAGGTTGGATGGAGAGCGTTTGTGAGCAGCTGGAGCTCAGTGAGGTTGGATGCGTTTGTGAACAGCTGGAGCTCAGTGAGGTTGGATGGAGAGCGTTTGTGAGCAGATGGAGATCAGTTAGGTTGGATGGAGAGAGTTTGTGAGCAGCTGGAGCTCAGTGAGGTTGGATGGAGAGCGTTTGTGAGAAGCTGGAGCTCAGGGAGGTTGGATGGAGAGCGTTTGTGAGTAGCTGGAGATCAGTTAGGTTGGTTGGATGCGTTTGTGGGAAGCTGGATCTCACTGAGGTTGGATGGAGAGCGTTTGTGAGCTGCTGGAGCTCAGTGAGGTTGGATGGAGAGCGTTGTGAGTAGCTGGAACTCAGTGAGGTTGGATGGAGAGCGTTTGTGAGTAGCTGGAGCTCAGTGAGGTTGGATGGAGAGCGTTTTTGAGTAGCTGGAGCTCAGTGAGGTTGGATGAAGAGCGTTTGTAAACAGCTGGAGCTCAGTGAGGTTGGATAGAGAGCGTTTGTGAGCAGCTGGAGCTCAGTGAGGTTGGATGGAGAGCATTTGTGAGCAGCTGGATCTCAGTGAGGTTGCATAGAGAGCATTTGTGAGCAGCTGGAGCTCAGTGAGGTTGAGAGGAGAGCGTTTGTGAGCAGCTGGAGCTCAGTGAGGTTGGATGGAGAGCGTTTGTGAACAGCTGGAGATCAGTAGTGGTTGGATGAAGAGCGTTTGTGAACAGCTGGAGCTCAGTGAGGTTGGATGGAGAGCGTTTGTGAGCAGCTGGAGCTCAGTGAGGTTGGATGGAGAGCATTTGTGAGCAGCTGGAGCTCAGTGAGGTTGCATAGAGAGCATTTGTGAGCAGCTGGAGCTCAGTGAGGTTGGATGGAGAGCGTTTGTGAGCAGCTGGAGCTCAGTGAGGTTGGATGGAGTGTGTTTGTGAACAGCTGGAGCTCAGTAAGGTTGGAGGGAGAGCGTTTGTGAACAGCTGGAGCTCAGTGAGGTTGGATGGAGAGCATTTGTGAGCAGCTGGAGCTCCGTGCGGTTGCATGGAGAGCCTTTGTGACCAGCTGGAGCTCAGAGATGTTGGATGGAGAGCGTTTGTGAACAGCTGGAGCTCAGTGAGGTTGGATGGAGAGCGTTTCTGAGCAGCTGGAGCTCAGTGAGGTTGGATGGAGAGCGTTTCTGAGCAGCCGGAGCTCAGTGAGGTTGGATGGAGAGCGTTTGTGAGCAGCTGGAGCTCAGTGAGGTTGGATGGAGAGTGTTTGTGAATAGCTGGAGCTCTGTGGGGCTGGATGGAGCGCGTTTGTGAGCTGCTGGAGCTCTGTGAGGTTGGATGGATGCGTTTGTGAACAGCTGGAGCTCAGTGGGGTTGGATGGAGAGCGTTTGTGAGCAGCTAGAGCTCAGTGAGGTTGGATGGAGGCGTTTGTGAGCCAGCTGAGCTCAATTGTTGTGGATGGGTCTGTTTGTGAGCAGCTGGAGCTCAGTGAGGTTGGATGGAGTGCGTTTGTGAGCAGCTGGAGCTCAGTGAGGTTGGATGGAGAGCGTTTGTGAACAGCTAGAGCTCTGGGAGGTTGGATGGAGGGCGGTGGTTAACAGCTGGAGCTCAGTGACGTTGGATGGTGGTGGAGAGCGTTGTGAACAGCTGGAGCTCAGTGAGGTTGGATGGAGAGTGTTTTTTGAGCAGCTGGAGCTCAGCGAGGTTGGAGGCGTTTGTGAGCAGCTGGAGCTCAGTAAGGTTGGAGGCGTTTGTGAGCAGCTGGAGCTCAGTGAGGTTGGATGGATGCGTTTGTGAGCAGCTGGAGCTCAGGAAGGTTGGATGGAGAGCGTTTGGGAGCAGCTGGAGCTCAGTGAGGTTCGATGGAGAGCGTTTCTGAGCAGCTGGAGCTCAGAGAGGTTGGATGGAGAGCGTTTGTGAATAGCTGGAGCTCAGTGGGGTTGGATGGAGAGCGTTTGTGAGCAGCTGGAGCTCAGTGAGGTTGGATGGATGCGTTTGTGAACAGCTGGAGCTCAGTGGGGTTGGATGGAGAGCGTTTGTGAGCAGCTGGAGCTCAGTGAGGTTGGATGGATGCGTTTGTGAACAGCTGGAGCTCAGTGGGGTTGGATGGAGAGCGTTTGTGAACAGCTAGAGCTCAGTGAGGTTGGATGGATGCGTTTGTGAGCAGCTGGAGCTCAATGAGGTTGGATGGATGCGTTTGTGAGCAGCTGGAGCTCAGTGAGGTTGGATGGAGAGCGTTTGTGAGCAGCTGGAGCTCAGGGAGGTTGGATGGAGGGCGTTTGTGCACAGCTGGAGCTCAGTGAGGTTGGATGGAGAGCGTTTGTGACCAGCTGGAGCTCAGTGACGTTGGATGGTTGGATGGAGAGCGTTTGTGAACAGCTGGAGCTCACAGTGAGGTTGGATGGAGAGCGTTTGTGAGCAGCTGGAGCTGAGTGAGGTTGGATGGAGCGCGTTTGTGAGCAGCTGGAGCTCAGTGAGGTTGGATGGAGGCATTTGTGAACAGCTGGAGCTCAGTGAGGTTGGATGGAGGTATTTGTGAGCAGCTGGAGCTCAGTAAGGTAGGATGGAGGCATTTGTGAGCAGCTGGAGCTCAGTGAGGTTGGATGGAGAGCGTTTGTGAGCAGCTGGAGCTCAGTGAGGTTGGATGGAGAGCGATTGTGAATAGCTGGAGCTCAGTGGGGTTGGATGGAGAGCGTTTGTGAGCAGCTGGAGCTCAGTGAGGTTGGATGGATGCGTTTGTGAACAGCTGGAGCTCAGTGGGGTTGGATGGAGAGCGTTTTTGAGCAGCTGGAGCCCAGTGAGGTTGGATGTATGCGTTTGTGAGCAGCTGGCGCTCAATGTGGTTGGATGGAGAGCCTTTGTGAGCAGCTGGAGCTCAGTGAGGTTGGTTGGAGAGCGTTTGTGAGCAGCTGGAGCTCAGTGAGGTTGGATGGAGAGTGTTTGTGAACAGCTGGAGCTCAGTGACGTTGGATGGATGCGTTTGTGAGCAGCTGGATCTCAGTGAGGATGGATGGAGTGCGTTTGTGAGCAGCTGGAGCTCAGTGAGGTTGGATGGAGAGCGTTTCTGAGCAGCTGGAGCTCAGTCAGGTTGGATGGAGAGCGTTTGTGAGCAGCCGGAGCTCAGTGAGGTTGGATGGAGAGCGTTTGTGAGCAGCTGGAGCTCAGTGAGATTGGATGGAGAGCGTTTGTGACCAGCTGGAGCTCAGTGAGGTTGGATGGAGAGCATTTGTGAGCAGCTGGAGCTCAGTGGGGTTGGATGGAGAGCGTTTGTGAGCAGCTTGAGCTCAGTGAGGTTGGATGGAGAGCGTTTGTGAACAGCTGGAGCTCATTGAGGTTGGATGGAGTGCTTTGTGAGCAGCGGGAAAGCTCAGTGGGGTTTGGGTTAGAGAGCGTTTGTGAGCAGCTGGACCCTCAGTGAGGTTTATTGGGAGGGTTTTGTGAGCAGCTGGGGGCTCAGTGAGGTTGGATGAAAGGTTTGTGAACAGCTGGAGCTCATTGAGGTTGGAGGGAGAGCGTTGTGAACAGCTGGAGTTCAGTGAGGTTGGATGGAGAGCGTTTGTGAGCAGCTGGAGCTCAATGAGGGTGGATGGAGAGCGTTTGTGAGCAGCTGGAGCTCAGTGAGGTTGGATTGAGAGCGTTTGTGAACAGCAGTTTGCAGCTCTTTCCACAGATTCTCGATTGGGACTTGGTCTGGACTGTGACTTGGCCATTCTAACCAGGGTTTAAATTTTTTGAACCTTCCCTTGTAGATTTTGCTTTATGTTTGGGATCACTGTCTTGTTGTAAGATAAATCTCCGTCCCAGTCTCAGGTCTTTTGCAGACTCCAACAGATTTTCTTCCAGAATGGTCCTGGATTTGGCTCCATCTTCCCATCAATTGTAACCATCTTCCCTGTCCTTGCTGAAGAAAAGCCCAAACCATGATGCTGCCGCCACCATGTGTGACAGTGGGGATGGTGTGTTCCTTGGTCTTCATGATGCTGCCACCACCATGTTTGACAGTGGGGATGGTGTGTTCCTTGGTCTTCATGATGCTGCCCCCACCATGTGTGACAGCAGGGATGGTGTGTTCCTTGGTCTTCATGATGCTGCCACCACCATGTTTGACAGTGGGGATGGTGTATTCAGGGGGATGAGCTCAGTTGCTTTTACGTCAAACATATCGTTTTGCATTGTGGCCGTTGGATTTTGGTTTCCTCTACACAGAGCCCCTTCTTCCACATGTTTGGCGTCTCCCAGGCGGCACCTTCTTCTACATGTTTGGTGTCTCCCAGGCGGCCCCCTTCTCCCACATGTCTGGTGTCTCCCAGGCGGCCCCTTCTCTCACATGTCTGGTGTCTCCCAGTAGGCCCCTTCTTCCACATGTTTGGTGTCTCCCAGGCAGCCCCTTCTTCCACATGTTTGGTGTCTCCCAGGCGGCTTGTGGCAAACTTTACACCAGACTTTTTATGGAAATCTTTGAGAAATTGCTTCTTATTGTATCTGACATAAAGGCCATATTTGTTCATTGACTGATTGTTGTCCTATTGACTCTTCCAACTCAGCTGTAGATATCTGCAGTTCATCCAGAGGGATCATGGGCCTCTTGGCTGCACCTCTGATCAGTCTTCTCCTTGCTTGAGATGAAAGTTTAGAGGGACGGCCGGGTCTTGGTAGATTTGCAGGGGTCTGATACTCCTTCCATTGCAATATGATCGCTTGCACAGGGCTTCTTGAGATGTTTAAAGTTTGGGAAATCTTTTTGTATCCAAATCCGGCCTTAAACTTCTCCACAACAGTATCACGGACCTGCCCGGTGTGTTCCTTGGTCTTTATGATGCTCTCTGCGCTTTTAACAGAACCCTGAGACTATCACAGAGCAGGTGCATTTATACGGAGACTTGATTACACACAGGTGGATTATATTCAACATCATCAGTCATTTAGGACAACACTGGATCATTCAGAGATCCTCACTGAACTTCTGGAGTGAGTTTGCTGCACTGAAAGTAAAGGGGCCGAATAATTTTGCATGCCTCACTTTTCAGTTTTTGGGTTTTTTTTACAAAAGTTTAAAATATCCAATAAATTTCGTTCCACTTCACAATTGTGTCCAACTTGTTTATTCTTCAAAAAAAAAAAAATGTATATCTTTATGTTTGAAGCCTGAAATGTGGCAAAAGGTTGAAAAGTTCAAGGGGGCGAATACTTTCGCAAGGCACTGTACAGCTGCATTTTTTCTACACATCTGTAGTGTTTTCTGTGCCTGTAGTTATTTCTATATGTCTATAGTCTTTTCTATGCCTTCAGTTTTTCTACATCTGTAGGTTTTTAATGTTTTTTTTTACATATTTTTTTTCCCCTTTAAAAATTTTTTTATTTTTCATATTTAGGGTTTTTTTTTTAAATCTGTAAACTTTTTTTAACCCTCTATAGTTCTTTTATAAGCCTGTAGATTTTTCCTGGGTCTTAAGTTTTTTTTTTTTTAGAAGTCTGTAGATTTTTTTTAACCCTTTTTTAGGAAAACTATGCTTTTCTTTAATTTTGCATTTTTTTCACATCCCGTTTGTGTTTTCTGTGCCCGTAGTTTTTTATACGTCTATTGTTTTTCTTGCTTTGCTTTTTTTTTCCAATCTGTTTATTTTTTATTTTTTTTTTCATATTTATTTATATTTACATATTTTTTTTTACATATCTAGTTTTTTTTGTAGTTTCTTCTACGTCTGTATTTTTAATTTTTTTCATTTCTACATTTTGGCTTTGGGCTTCACAGCACAAAAAAAAGCCGTTTTCTCAGTGGTTTTTTTTTCTTTAAAAAACCCCGGAAAAAAAAACAAAATGAAAACAGGTCCCATTGGCTTTTTAAAAAAGGGTTTTTCAATACAGGGATCGCTTTTTTTTATGTTTAAAAAACTTGCAAAAACCCAAAGGGCACCCTTTTCTCATTTTGTTTTCCATTACCAGTGTCCTACCAATTCCCAGATACCCCTCTTGTTTTGGGCTGCATCAGCTCCTTTAGGTCGTTTTAGCTACAGACCTGTTTGATCTCTCCTGATAGGCTGCAAACACTGGTTGCCCCAAAAAAACTACCAAAAACCTGTTTGATCTCTTCCCGGTTTGGTGCCTTTCAAAGGTTGTTTTAGGGTACAGAACCCGTTTGGGTCTCTCATTTTAGGCTGCCAGCATGGTTGCTTTGAGCTACAGACATGGCTTCTACTGCAGCCTAGTGGAAACCCGGGAAACGCCCCCCGAATTCAAAATGAAACAAGGGAAAAAAAGGGCGGAGGTGAGATGAATCAATGTAGTGAGACAACCCCCCTTAAAAAAAAAAACATTTTCCCCCGGGTTGTAGGGGCCCCTGTACAAAATTTCCCCTATATTGGCCCAGGTCTGTAAGTGCCCCCGTAACTTTCCTTTACCCCTGCGCCCTGGTCTTTTAGGGCCCCCGTACATTTCCAAACAAACTGCGGGCCCCGGGGTTTTAGGTGCCCCCGTACACTTTCCATCATGCTGCGCCCTGGTCTGTAGGTGCCCCCGTACACTTTCCATCATGCTGCGCCCTGGTCTGTAGGTGCCCCCGTACACTTTCCATCATGCTGCGCCCTGGTCTGTAGGTGCCCCCGTACAGTTTCCCTAAAGCTGCCCCTGGTCTGTAGGTGCCCTGTACATTTTTCCCTTCCCCTGGGTGCGCCCCCGGGGCTGTAAGTGCCCCCCTACACTTTTCCCTCTTTCTGCCCCGGGTCTGGAAGTGCCCCCCGTTTCCCCTTTCCCCTCATGTTGCACCCTGGGTCCTTTAAATTTCCCCCCTACAACTTCCCATCACGCCGCCCCTGGTCGTAGGGGCCCCCGTACCCCTTTCCATAAAGTGGCCCGGGTCTGTAGGTGCCCCCGTACACTTTCCATCACGCTTTCCCCTTGGGCTTTTAGTGCCCCCCGTTTCCCCTTCCATCATTGTTGCCCCGGGCCCCCTTAAATGGGCCCCTACACTTTCCATTTATGCTGCGCCCGGGTCTGTTGGTTTCCCCCCCAAAACTTTCCATCACGCTGCACCCCCCGGGGCTGGGGTTCCCCCCCTTTCCTTTCCCTTCCCTGTTTTCCACCCTGGGTCTGTAAGTGCCCCGTTTCACTTTCCATTTTCATTGGGGGCCAAAGGGTTTTAAGTGCCCCCGTACAAAATTTTTCCCTCATTTTGCGCCCGGGGGTTGTTAGGGGCCCCCCTACACTTTTTCCCTCCTGCTGGCCCCCCGGGTCTGTAGGTTTGCCCCCGTTTCACTTTCCATCATGCTGCGCCCCGGGTCTTAAAGGGGCCCCGTTTCCTTTCCCCTCATGCTGCGCCCCGGGTTTGTAAGTGGGCCCCTTTACACTTTCCCAACCCAAAATTGGCTTGCGCCCGGGTTTTTAAAGGGGCCCGCCGTAAAATTTTTTTTCATTTTTTGCCCCCCTGGTCTTTTAGGTGCCCCCGGGACACTTTCCATCACGCTGCACCCCGGGGCTGAAGGTGCCCCCCCCCCAAAACTTTTCAATCAACGCCCCCTTTGCAAACCGGCTGAGGGCCCCCTTTCATGTTTCCCTCCTGCCTGCCCGGGGCCCGGTTTAAATGCCCCCGTACCCCTTTTTCCCTCATTTCTGCGCCCTGGTCTGTTGGTGTTCCCGGGAACTTTCCATCACGCTTTCACCCCGGTCTGTAGGTTTCCCCGTTTCACTTTCCTTTTTGGGCGCCCCGGGTCTGTTAAATGCCCCGTCACTTTCCATATGGGTCCGGGGCCCCGGTTGTAGGTGGGCCCCCCGTACACTTTTTTCCCCGGTGCACCCTGGTCTAGGGGTGCCCCCGTACATTTTCCCCTTTCATGCTTCGCCCATTTTTGGTCTGTAGGTGCCCCCCTACCTTTTCCATTATGCGGGGCCCGGGTTGTAAGTGCCCCCCTACACTTTCCATATTTCCCGCGCCCGGGTCTGAGGTGCCCCCGTACCTTTCCATCCCTGCTGCCCCCCTGGTCTTTTAGGTGCCCCGTTCCCCTTTCCAAATTTTGTGCGCCTTCTTGTGGTGCCCCCCTTCCTTTCCAAAAACCCCTGCACCCCCCGGTCTGGGAAGGGCCCCCCGGGCCTTTTCCTTAAAGCTGAGCCTGGTCTGGAGGTGCCCCCCCTTCACTTTCCCTTCTTTTCTCGCCCGGGTCTGTAGGTGCCCCCGTACACTTTCCATCACGCTGCACCCTGGTCTGTAAAATTTTCCCCGTAACTTTCCCCATGCTGCGCCCCGGTTGTAGGTGCCCCCGTCACTTTTCCTTTATGCTTTCGGCCCCGGGTTGTGGTGCACCTTTTAAATTTCCCTTCACTGCTGGCCCCTGGTCGTAGGTGCCCCCCTTTAACCCCCTTTTTCCCTCATGCTGCGGGCCCCGGGGTTTTTAGGTTTCCCCCCTTCACTTTCCATCATGCTGGGGCCCGGGTCTGTGGTGCCCCCGTACACTTTTCCATGGGTGCGCCCCGGTCTGTAGGTGCCCCCGTACCCCTTTTCCCATCATGCTGCGCCCCGGTCTGGGAGGTGCCCCCGTACACTTTCTTTATGCCCGCGCCCTTCTCCGGGAGGTTTCCCCCCTCCCCTTTCCATTTATTTCTGCGCCCGGGGGCTGCTTTTGATCCCCCCCGGTTTCAATATTAATGCTGGCCCGGGTTTTAGGTGCCCCCGTACACTTTCAAACAGCTGCACCCCTTTGGGCTGTAGGTGCCCCCGGGAAAACTTTTAAAACTTGCTGCGGCCCCGGTTGTTAGGTGCCCCCGGGCCACTTTCCCTTCCCCGCGCGCCCGGGGCTGTAAGTGCCCCCGTACACTTTCATCCTGCCCTGGGGCTGTAGGTGCCCCCGAACCCTTTTTTTTTTTTTCCAAACACGCTCTCCCGGTCTGTAGGTGCCCCCGTTTCATTTCCTGTTTTGGTTTTACCTGGTTTTTTAGGGGGCCCCCGTCCCTTTTTCCCTCATGCGGGGGCCCGGGGGTTTTAGGTGCCCCCGTTCACTTTCCCCTATGTGCCCCGGGGGGCTTTTGGTTTCCCCCGTACCCTTTTCCAACCCCCCTTTCGAGCTGGGGGTAAGGATAACAAGGGCCCGGTTTAAAAAGAGAAAAAGTGTAAAAAACAAAAAAAAAAGTGTGACTCCAGGGGGGTTGTTTTCCCCGGGTAAAATGTTTTTTCTTAGGCCTCGGGGAAACGCGCTTTAGTCTTGCACCAAATTTTAGGGGTTTCTTACCCTTTTCCCCGCCAAAGGAAAGATTTGTGAAGAGAAAGTGATCCACCCTCCCCCGGGACCAAGGGGCTTTATAACCAGGGGAGGGAAGGGGGCTGTCTGCCAAACCCCAACATGTAACCGCTCCCTGGGGGGCTGTGGTTGAAGCTGAAAAGGATTCCCCTGGTTTTATTGAGAAAGCCAGATCCTGGCCACAACTCCCTGTTTACATGGGAGAATAAAATCTTCCCTTTCCCGTAAACATTCCTGCCCCCCGAGATAAAACCCGGGCCCTTTGCTCGGCCCCCCCCCAATCCCCCTTCCCCCCCTTTCCATGGGGCAAGTTAACCCCCCCTCCCACCGGGGGGGGCCCAAAACCCCAAACCCAAGGAGGGGGAAGACGTTGGGAAAATGCCCAAATTAAATTTTTGGGTTAGCTGCATAAAAATTGTTTTTAACCGATCAAGGGTTGAAGCTTTTCAGGCCCCCTGGGCTGGGCAATTTTTTCCCCCCCCCCCCCCCCCCCCCCCCCCCCCCCCAAATTTTTTAAAAGGGTTTTCTGCCCAGGCGCTGCTTTGGAATTGTGTGTTTGGGCGGGCGAGGGAATGTTTTTATGAAAATAACATATACATTTGGGGGAAAGGAAAAGGGCGCTTTAGGGTCCTATGAAAAAAATTTTCCCCCTTTCCCCCAAAATATTTTGGGGAAAATTTAAAAAACAAATTTATAGCCCGGGCCCCCAAAGGGAAAAAGAGATGGGTTTAGTATCCCACTGGGGTACTTGGGGGGCCCCCCGTGGAGTGATTCTTGGGGGGCCCCCAAAAATGGGGCTGATTTTTGGGGCCACCGGTGGGTGATTCCTGGGGCCCCCCATTGGAGTTGGGTTCTTGGGTCCCTTCAGGGAGTTGATTCTTCCCGGGGGCGGGGCCCCCCAGTGGAGTGTTTTGGGGCCCCCCAGTGGGGTTGATTTTTGGGGCACCCGTGGAGTTGGGGGGGTTTTGGGTGGGGGGGAAGGGGGGGGGGGGGGGTGATTTTGGGTTTTAAACCCTTTGGAGATGATTTTTGGGGCCCACCCAGTGGAGATGATTCTTGGGGGCCCACCAGTGGAGTTGATTTTTGGGGCCCACCAGTGGAGTTTATTCTTGGGCCACCAGCGGAGATGTTTTCTTGGGGCCATCAGTGGAGTTGACTCTTGGGGCCCATCAGTGGAGTTGACTCTTGGGGCCCACCAGTGGAGATGATTCTTGGGGCCATCCGTGGGGGTGATTCTTGGGGCCACCCGTGGAGTTGGGTCTTGGGGCCATCAGTGGAGTTGATTCATGGGGCCACCAGTGCAGTTGATTCTTGAGGCCACCAGTGGAGATGATTCTTTGGGTCCATCAGTGCACTTGATACCTGTGGCCCGCCAGTGGATTTGATACTTGGGACCCAACAGTAGAGTTGATTATTGGGGATCACAAGTTGAGTTGATTTTTGGGGCCCAAGCTACAGCACATGTATATGACTGCACATTAATCTTGCACACTGCCTCCTCTTTTCTGCCTGACTCTCTGAACAGTCCTAGGCTTACCATGCCCAGGGGTGCCCACTGTGGGCTTGTCCGAGCCCAGATGGGCCCCTAATATCACCTAACTGAAGCAAAAATAAATCTAACAATAGTAAAGAGTAGGCGTAACAGCGCCATATAACACTAGAGTTTGTACATTAGTTGGACCCCTCAAACTCTGGGCCCTATAGTACCTCCTATGGCCATCATTACTCCTATTGATGCAGCCACCAAAAGATGAAAACTCCCATAACACAGACTGTACCATTTACTCATTGTGAAAACATTTCAGGACAGATCCAGAACCATCTGTATTGTTTGGGAGGGGCGTAGAACACAGCGCTCCCCTGTACTGGGAACTCCCATAGAACAGAATGGAGGACACCCGCCCCTCCCCCTGTACTGAGAACCCCCCATAGAACAGAATGGGAACACAGCGCTCCCTGTACTGGGAACTCCCATAGAGGAGAATGGGGAACACAGCGCTCCCCTGTACTGGGAACTCCCATTGAACAGAATGGAGGACACCCGCGCTCCCCTGTACTGGGAAAATCCCATAGAACAGAATGGAGGACACAGCGCTCCCCCGTACTGGGAACTCCCATAGAGCAGTATGGAGAACACAGCGCTCCCCTGTACTAGGAACTCCCATAGAACAGAATGGAGAACACAGCGCTCCCCTGTACTGGGAACTCCCATAGAGGAAAATGGAGAACACAGCGCTCCCCTGTACCGGAAAATTTTTTTATTTGACAGAATGGAGAACACAGCGCTCCCCTGTACTGGGAACTCCCATAGAACAGAATGGAGAACACACCGCTCCCCTGTACTGGAAACTCCCATAGAACAGAATGGACTACACAGCGATCCCCTGTACGATGGACTCCCATAGAATAGAATGGAGTACACAGCGCTCCCTGT
>JAODAL010063823.1:0-19042 GCA_025379985.1 Phyllomedusa bahiana
GAGGGCTTTGCTGATTGTCAACTGGGGAGAGTGGGGGACTTTGGCTCTGCTTCACGTTCCCCAAAAAGTCACAGTGGAACAACATCACGACGTGACGCGTAGATTTCCAATTTGGCGTTTGCGGCAGCAGCAGGGAAGGGGGCAGAAGCCCAATGGGGGACCTCTGGGAATCTTTGTTTACCCCCCCACCCAAAGCATGCAATCAGGGGAACATCCCAAAACACAGAGATCACTTAAAAACATGGTGCACGACTACCGGGGCCAAACCCGGGGTTTTTGGGATGTGTTTCCCCGGGGCCCCCAAAAGACTTCTGGGGATTTCCAAAAAAGGGCGAATGGCCCCAGTGGTCGTCACGCCCTAGAGGGGGGTTTTCCGCCCCGCAGCCAGCGCATATCTGAGCATCTTCGCACAGTGGGGAAATATTTCAGAAAAAACGCCTCCGGCTTTTCCCCGAAAAATGTGGATCGTTTGACTTTCATCAAGATGAAGCAGGATTTGGTCTCTGATGATGTTGTGGCCCCAATTGCCCATTTTACCCATTTGTTTCCCGGGTTTCCCCACAAATTTCCCTTTTAAACAAAAAGGCCCCTTGAAAAATTTTTTTTAAAAAAGATCATTTCTTACTGCAAATTTTTTTTTTTTCCCCAAAAGTTCATTTTTCTGGTTTTGCGGGGCGGAGAAATGTAAAAGACAGCAAAGGGTTTTATTTACCAAAAACCGTTTTTCCATTTACTCACTTTATCTTAAAAAGTTTTTTGATTTTTCAATGTTTTGGGGTCATGTTGCTGTACATAAACTATAATTTTTGGGCCTTTTTGGGAACCCGAAATGTGGGTTTTAAGTGGCATTTCTCCCTCACAATTTTAAAATTGTAAAGCTATTTAAAAATTTTTTGGGGTCAAGTTTGAGTAGATACAGCAATAAACCTGGTCCTTTGGAAGGAAAAGTTGGGTTTTAAATGGGGTTTTTCCCTCAAATTTTTAAAAATGGCTGAGAATCTTTTTTTTTATTTTTTTGGGGCATCCGGGTTTTAAATGCAGCAAATACAGGTCCTATTTAAAAAAAAATGTTTTTTTTAACAAAACATTTTTTCTTCACAAATTACCAAAGTGGGTCAAGGGGAAAGCTTTGAAATTTTTGGGGGCATTTTTTTTTGAAATGCAGAATACTAAGGTCCTATTCAAAAAAATGTTTTTTCTAATAGAATTTGTTCTTACAATTGCAAAAGTGGCCTCTGGGTATGTTTTGAATTTTTTGGGGGGGGTTTTGCTGTGACATGAGCTATACTACAGGTCCCATTTAAAAAAAGTTGGGTTTTTAACAGACATTTGTTCTTCACCATTGTCCCAAAGTGGCTCAAAGGGGCATGCTTTTTAAATTTTTTGGGGCTTTTTTCTGTGACATTCACTATACTAAGGTTTCCCATTCTTAAAAAAAAGTGTTTCAACAGACATTTGTTCTTCACAATTGTCAAGAGTGGCTCAAGGGGATGGTGTTTGTCAAAAACGGGAAATTTGGGGTAGGACACTATTAAGGGACAAAAAATTTTGCAAAATAAATTTTTTGTTGAAAGATTTTTTAAATAGCTATAAATTTCCCTGTTTTTGGGAAAAACCCCCCAATTTAATAAATAAAAAAAAAAGAGAAAAAAGGGGACAGGGTGGGATTCCATCCCTTTTTTAAAAAATGTTTTTCTAGAATTAAAGTATTTAAAAAACTTGCATGTAAAAAATAGCTTTTAAAAAAAATTCCCCTCGGGAATTGTACAAGGGAGGTAAGGAAAACTTGACCAATGTATTTTTATTCAGAGGACAGGGGAGTAGGGAAACAGGGGGACAGAAAAACAAAGTACGGGGCCCATTTCCCCCGCACTTTGGGGAAAAATGAGAAAAAGAATCCCAAGATAAAGGCCCGGGGGTGAACGGGAAGCTTTAAACCCCCCCACCAGTTTTTTCCAAAATTGAAGCTAAATTTGGGTCCACCCCTAAATACGGAGGGGCAAGCGCTCCCCAATTTTGACTGGTTACGGGGGGAGGCGGGAGTTCTCAAAACCTTCCCTTTTCCGCACTCTGTTCAGCACGACAGTTTTTTTTTCTGCGTCACCCGGGGGGCCTTTTTTTAAACCTTCGTGTTAATAGATGACGGCGCCACCTGGGCTCTCCCCGAAACCCACTGTAACTCCCCCCTGGGTCATGCTGTGGCCCGGGAAACAGGAAATATTTAAATGTCCATGAAACTAAAAGGTGGTTGAAAGACCCCTTTTTTTCCGGCATTTTTTAAATTTGTGGGGGCCCTGCGGGTTTTTGGGGCTCCTCTGTCCCCAGGACAGGTTTTAAGTCAATGCCCATTTAAACAAATTTGGTGGTTAAAAAGGATCCTTTTTCCGGCATTTTTTTAAAGGGGGGGGCCCAGCAGGTTTGTGGTTTCTTTCGGGTTGGCCCAGACAGGGAAATATTCAATGTCCATTTTTTCGGGGTAAGATGAAGGATCAAATCAACTGCCTTCTGCACTTTTTAATTTTGGGGTGATGCGGGTTTTAAAGGGGTCGGGCTGTGGAAAACAAAAACCGGATAGTGAATTGTCTTTGATTTTTTTTTTCTGTGACTTTTAAAACCTAAGAGGTTTTTCCCTTAAGATTGGGCCGAAACCAAATTGAAATTTTGGGGATTTTAAAATTTCAGCTTCTCCCACCCTTTTTGGGGGGTAAAAAAGGGGGGGGGGGGGGGAAGGGGGGGGGTTGGGTTGCTCCCCCCATAGATTTTTTAATGGTCATCACTCATAATCGATGCTCATTATCAAAAAAACCAATCTTAGGGGCCGCCCAAATCGACAAACGTTTCGATCTCGAAGCCAACGCAATCGCTCAAAAAAGGGCCCCCAATTTTTTCCATTTTTGTGCATGAATTTTTTAAAAACCCCCAAAATTTCCTGAGTCTTCTCCAGCAACATTGGCAGACATAAAAATCTGTGCAGCTTTCTGCCGCCTAGCAGTGACCGAGGCTGAGTCCATCATAGTGAAATAAAGCTGTAAAAATCCTTCAAAATAGTATGGAGAAAATTATATAAATACTAGATACTATAGTTGAAAATGTTACAGGGAGCACGAAAAAAGAAAATGCTTCACATCATGTACAAAAAACACACAGTGGAACATCTTCAGCTCACCTGTGTAAAATGGTCAGTAGTTGCAGAGATTTGAGGATTTTGAAGCCCCTTTTTTTTCCATAAAACCCACATCCAGAAAAATGCAAAAAAAAACCCCCAAATAAAAAATCCCCCAAAAATTTTTAATACAATATAAAAATAACAGCTTTAAATTTAAGATCCATTAAAATTTTTTAAAAGAGAAAGAGCATGTCCCGTAGGCAACACACCCCCATGCGTTTTAGATACAACTCTCTTTGTCTTGGTGTAAACATATGCCCCCACGTGACTTCCTTTTTTTTATTTTCCAAAAAAAAAAAGTGATTAAAACTTTTTACATGGAAAAAGATTTTTAAAACAAAATTTTTAAATTTTTTAACTATTTTTTTGCTCATTAAAAAATATATCTATAATTAAATGATGGAATTGGAAAGGTAACAAGAGAATTTTTGTAATTTAAACAAATAACTTGGGCTCTTGTTTTTAAAACCCGAGGGGAAAACTAGTTCGGGATAGATTGGCCCCTAGAAAGGGTATAACAAGGGAAATATACACTCAAAACCGGGCCAAATTTATTAGGTACACCATGCTAGTAAAGGGTTTTGGGCCCCCTTTTGGCCCTTTAGAACTGCCTCAATTCTTCTTCCATGTTCAACAAGGGTTCAACGATGCTCAATTGGTACCCCAAAGGGGCCCCAAAAAAGTTTCCAAAAAAATAATCCCCACACCCTTTACAACCACCACCACCCCCGGAAAACCCTTTAAACAAGGGAGGGGTGGAAACCCTGCTTTTCCCTGTGTTGACGCCAAAATTTTTGACCCTACCATCCGAATTGCGCAGCAGAAATCGAGGGCTCATCAGACCAGGCAACGTTTTTTCCCAAACCTTTTACTGTCCAATTTCGATGACTTGGGGAAATTGGAGCCTCAGTTTTTCCCGTTCTTAGCTGAAAGGAGTGGGCACCCGGGTGGTCTTTTGCTTGGGTGTAGCCCTTTTGCCCAAAAATTTTGCCCCACTGTTCGTTCAGGAGATGCTCTCTGCCTACCTTGGGTAAACCCGGGGGGCTATTTGAGTCACTGTTGCCTTTCTAACAGCTCGAAAACCAAACTCCCCTTTTCCCCTTTTTTCCCTGCAAACAAAAAGGCATTCCGCCCAAAGGAAAGGCCCCCTTCCCCTGTTTTTTTTTTCTTTTTCGGGGCCAATTTTTTCTTAAAAACCCTTTAAAATGGTTGGCGGAAAAAACCCAGGAAAAACCCCAGTTTTTTGAAATACTTTAGACCAGCCCCTTTTGGCACCAACAACCCCTGGGCCCCGTTCAAAGGCCCCTCAAATCACCTTTTTTCCCCATACTGATACTCGGTTTTAACTGGGGAGGAGATTGTCCCCTTTACCCTGTCCACAAAGCCTAAATCCCTGAGTTTTCCGCCCGTGATTGGCTGAATTTTGAAAATTTTAAAAAGTTAAAACTAGCAGTTGGACAGGTTTTAAACCCAAAAAAGGGCCGGTTTTAGGAATTTCAGCCTAAGAAAAAAAAAATCTGCCAGCACAGGGGAAAATTTTTGAATTAGCTCTTACAATAACTTTAATACGCGTAAAACCCTCTATTTAATCACCTGTGTGGCATGCCAAGTACAATATGTGGGACACAGCTCTAATAGCTTGAAAACACGTATACGTAGACACCTTTCAGATATCAATAAACCTGAACTAGTGAATGTAATCTATGGCGACCAAACATTTTGCAGAGAACCACCCAGATAGTCTTGAGTCCTTCAGGTGTTAATGGAATTGAGATCGTAAGCAAATCAGAGAGAGTAGAGGGAATAATGCGGCACAAGCGTTGAGCGAGAAGCCTGGTGGATTTTCACGCTGGGAACTAGATTCCCATCTGGTTTAAACAAGAGACAAGATATAATGTTTCAATACTAAATTCATCTCTGTTACCATTCCAATTCCATCACTAATTATAGATATATATTTAATGAGCAAGCCAATAGTTAGAAAATTTCATTGTTTTAAATCTATTCCATGTAAGAAGTTTTAATCACGTGATTTTAGGAGATATAAAGGAAGTCACGTGTAGCATATGTTTACACCAAGACTAAGAGAGTTGTATCTCGAAACGCATCGGTGTGTCTGCCTACTGACATGCTCATACTCATTTGAAATTTTAATGGATCTTCAATAAAGCTGTTATTTTTATATTGTATTCAAAATTTTGGGCATATTTTTTAGTTGCTGGATTTTTTTGCATTTTTCTGGATTTTCAGGCTCATCATCCGGAACATCGCAGACACCAAAGCTTCTGGATAAGGCATCAGCCGTAACGTTTTTTGTCCCTGGATGATAGGTTACCACAAAATTAAACCTAGTGAAAAATAATGCCATCGTGCCTGACAGGGAGTTCAACCTTTTAGCATTATTAAGGTACAGCAAATTTTAATGATCAGTTAGTACTGTCACCTTATGTCTGGCACCCTCCAGAAAGTGTCTCCACTCTTCAAAGGCCCATTTGATCACCAGTAATTCCCTGTTACCAATATCATAGTTAGTCTCAGCAGTGGAGAACTTTCTGGAGAAGAAGGCGATGGGATGAAGGTTGGTAAATGGTTCAGCTCCCTGAGACAGGACGGCCCCTACTCCCCTCTCAGAGGCATCAACCTCCATGACAAAAGGCCATTCAGGGTTTGGAGTGGGCCAGGACAGGAGCAGAAGTAAAACATTTTTTCAAAGTAGAAAAGGCATGTTCGGCTTTGGGTGTCCAAGAGGTGGGGTCAGTCCCTTTTTTTTGTGAGATCAGTTAGGGGTTTAGCAATCATGGAAAAGTTCTTAATGAATTCACTATAATAATATGCAAAACCTAAAAAATGTTGGATCTCTTTTAAAGTAGTAGGTCTTACCCACTCTACAACGGTAGAAACTTTTTGCGGATCCATACTTATCGAATCGGGAGCAAGTATGTATCCCAGAAAACCCACCTCCTGGACTCCAAATTGACACTTGGACAATTTGGCACATAGATGGTTTTGGCACAACCTAGAGAGGACCACTCTCACATGCTCCTGAGGTGTATTAAAAGCCGTCTACCATTCATCACCCTCTCTGATCCGGATCAAGTTGTAAGCGCCACGGAGATCAGATGGAGTGGATGCTGATCCTTCGCAGTAATTTTATTAAGTTCACTGTAGTCACTTCAAGGACGGAGACCTCCATCTTTTTTCTCGACTAAGAAAAAAATAGCACACACCGGAGACTAATGGCCGAATGTGACCTTTTTTAAAGCTTTCCTCAGTATACTGACGCATAGACTCCCATTCCGGGGCGGACAAGTTGAAGATGCAACCTTTAGGGAGCTTTGCCTCCGGAATGAGGTCTATGGTACAATCATAAGGCCGGTGTGGAGGCAGACTATCCACGATGGCCTCATCAAAGACGTCTTTGAAATCAGAAATAAATTCTGGAATTTTGTGATCATTATTCACAGAACACATCAAGGAATGGACAATCTTCAAATGAGAACCACATGAGTCCACCCATGTGGTCCTCCAGTCGAACCAGGGCAACCCAAGAATAATATCCACAGTGAGTTTCTCCATGACAAAAAATTAAAGCTTTTCAGTATACAAACACCCAACATTCAAAGTGATCTCTGCAGTACGAAATTTTATTCTTCATTCAGTTAGGGGGGTAGAATCTGTACCCGAAACCAAAAAGGGAGAACACAGTGGAACTAATTCCAAACGCAAGGCTTGAGCAACAACCATACTAATGAAACTAACAGCAGCACCCGAGTTAATCATGGTTCGCCAAACAAAACTCTTGGAATTAGAGACCAAAGCTATGGGCAAAAAAAATTATTATCAGTGTTAGGAGGTGCCGGTACTCCTGAGTTACCTTCCTGGAAATCACTCAGGCACTTGGCATTTCCCTGAGGTGACTTAGGCTTAGTCAGACAGTCTCTCAGAAAAGGGCCAGGCTTCCCACAATAAAGGCACAGGGCATTCTCCAACCGATGTCTCCTCCTGGTGGCCGCAGATGTAGAGTCCAACACCATTGGTTCTTCTCCGGAAGAATGAGAGGGAGACGGTGATGGAGATGAAAGAGGAGATCTTTTAGAGAAGGTAGAAGGAGTTTTTACAGGAAAGCCTGACTTGAGCTGAACAGTCAACCCCCCTTGCTTTTCCCTGTCTCTCCCTTAATCTTCTGCCAATAGTCACAGCCAATGTCATAAAGTTACTCAGGGTCTCGGGGGTTGGATGGCTGACGATATCATCTTTTATGGCATCTTTCAGCCCTTGTCTGAAGAGGGCCCTTGTCTGACCAACCTTCAGAGGTTGGTCAGACCACCCAGTCACCGTGCACCACTGGCGAAACTCGGAACAGTAGTCTTCAGCCAAAAGACGGCCCTGCGGAATAGATAGCAAATGAGTTTCTGCCAATACCGCACAGTTGGGATAATCATAAACTTGGCCTACAACCAGAAAAAAATCTGTCAACCGATCTCCACTCAGGGGCTTCAGGGGGTATAGCTACTGCCCAATCCTGAGGTGAGACCTGGAGGAGAGACAACAACTGCTACATTTTCAGCCTCAGTGGGAAAATAATTGAAGCAAAAAAATAGGCAACAAGATCCCCTGAAGGTTCAGAACCTGTCAGGGTTTCCATCAAGGCGATTTGGCAGAAGATCCGGACGCTGGACGCTTGGACTAGAGATGGACAAATTTCCCGAAATTCGTTTCGTTCACTTCGCTGAATTTCTCGGCAAAAAATAACTTCGTTCCGAATTACTTCGGCACGAATCACATTAAAAAACAGCTATTTCCAGGCTGCACAGAGCCTGCAGGGTGCTGTAGAACGTTGTGCCATGCTTAAATATGCAGAGGGAGCTTGGTTTGGTCTTCATTTCAATGTTGTGTTTTTTGTATGACATGCACATGCTGCCGCCGCTCTTAGAATCGCTTCACTATAAAATTCCCTGGGCACTTAAGAGGGCAAAACTGACCAAAAAAACTGAAGGGGGATGTAGCCTGGGTAAAGTCATGCAAGCGACAGCTGGAAAAAAAAAAAGTGAGGGCTCAGGTGGCAACATCAGTGACAGAGTGTGGAGGTGACGGGAGCAGCCACAGCAGCATGAGGTCCCGAGAGTGGCACAAATGACATTCTGGAGGTGGCAAAAACAGGAATAGGCCACAGAGTGGCACAATGACCAGTGTGTAGGTCAACGGCAGCAGCACAGCAGCAGCTGAGGTCAGACAGTGGCACAATGACACAGTGTGTAGGTCACGGCAGCAGCCACAGCGCAGCATGAGGTCAGACAGTGGCACAATGACACAGTGTGTAGGTCTGGCAGCAGCCACAGCAGCAGCATGAGGTCAGACAGTGGCACAATGACACAGTGTGTAGGTCACGGCGCAGCCAAAGCAGCAGCATGAGGTCAGACGTGGCACAATGGCATTCTGGAGGTGGCAAAAACAGGAGTGGCCACAGAGTGGGACAATGACACGTGTGTAGGTCACGGCAGCAGCCAGAGCAGCAGCATGAGGTAGGACAGTGGCACAATGACAGAGTGTGTAGGTCACGGCAGCAGCCACAGCAGCAGCATGAGGGCAGACAGTGGCACAATGACACAGTGTGTAGGTCACGGCAGCAGCCACAGCCCGAGCATGAGGTCAGACAGTGGCACAATGACATTCTGGAGGTGGCAAAAACAGGAGTAGGCCACAGAGTGGGACCAAAGACACAGTGTGTGGTCACGGCAGCAGCCCAGCAGCAGCATGAGGTCAGACAGTGGCACAATGACAGATGTGTAGGCCGGCAGCCACAGCAGCAGCATGAGGTCGGGACAGGGGGCCAAAAATGACATTTGGAGATGGCAAAAACGGGAAATAGGCCACAGAGTGAGAAACAATGACACAGTGTGGAGGTCACGGCCAGCCACGCAAGCATGAGGTCAGACCAGGGGGGCACAAATGACACATTTGTGTAGGTCACGGCAGCAGCACACAACAGCAGCATGAGGTCGGGACAGTGGCACAATGACAGAGTGTGTAGGTCACGGCAGCAGCCACAGCAGCAGCATGAGGTCAGACAGTGACACAATAACAGTGTGTAGGTCATGGCCGCAGCCACAGCAGCAGCAATGGGGTAAAGACAGTGGCACATTGACATTCTGGAGGTGGCAAAAAACAGGAATGGCCACGAGTGGCACAATGACAGAGAGTGGAGGTGACGGGGCCCAGGAAGCAACAGCATGAGGTCAGAGAGTGGCACAATGGACAGAGTGTGAAGGTGGGTGGCAATACCAGTCTCTGGTAAAGAGGGTTTGGTGGCGATGGAGAAACGTCAGCAGATTTTGTGGCAAACAGGGGGAATGGCGGGCATCAGAATAGTGGCTGAGGCAGGTAGTTTGAACCCAGGCTCATTTCTCGGCAAGTTGCGGCCACACATCCAGTTTGGCTGCCCAGTAGTCCAGCGGATCTTCTAACTGGGGTGGCAGGGGTGCTTTCCAAGTTTGGCCACAACCTGTTGGTTCAGGGTCTGCTCCAGGTCCTGTGCGTGCTGCTGCTCGGCGACTGCCCTCCTACTAGGCGGGTGAAGGAAGCTGCTCATCAGTGACTCCAAAACTTAGGTTTTCTGCTGATGGAGCTGGTACTGCTCCGAACCCCCCCACCTTCCCAGGCAGCCGCGGCAGTGTACGTGAGCGCTGAAGAACCCCGGTCAGACCTGTCAGAGGAGGGACAATGCCGCAATGGGCAGCGGCAAACTGACTAGGAGGTTTCCCTATGTTTTGAGTTTGTCCTCCCTCTCATAGCTGGGAAAGGTCCATTTTTGGACCGGTAGCGAGGTCCAATAGAGTGGAGAGCCAGAAGTCATCCCTCTGCCGGATGCTGGGCTATTCGGCTGTCACTAGCCAGGCAAAATCAGCATGCTGCGGGCCATCTGCACAAAATGACTCCGAGGGGGTCCCTGCCTCCATCTCCATTGTATACGCCACGGTGCTTGCGGGTCATCTGCCTCGTCTTCCTCATCTCCATCTAGCTCCTCCAGCTGCTCCGCTCCTCCTCTCTTGTCACTGGGTAAGAAAATCACTCTTTTTCACCAGACAATGCTTCTGCTCCATTGTCCTCCTCCTCCTCCTCCATTTCAGTCCCCACCGGACTCATGTGGCTGTGAGATGTAGTCGTCACGTCTCCAGTCCCCTGCCCAGACAGATTTTTCAGCATCTGTTCCAGGACATGAAGCGTGGAATGACGTTTATTCATCCCTTTAGTCCTGGCGACTGACAAATAACGTGGCCTCCTCGAATGGCCTCAACAAACGGCGGTGTCACGCAGGGAGCTGCCACTGGCTGACATCAAGTTACACAGGGGAGTATTTCTGTCTGCCTGGATCATCAAAAATCGTTAATGGCCTTTCTCTGTTCATTACAGTCGGTCCAACATGTGCAGGCTGGAATTCCCAAACGGGTGGAAACATCGCATTCAGAGGTGTTGGGGGAGGCCGTTCTGCGCTGCAACTCGAGGAGGGTGTTTCCTGGCTTTGTAGAATTTGGATAAAGTGCATGCACAGTTTCCTGGCCATTTTCAGAATGTTCTGAAAAATTGGTGGAAGACTTCAGGAACTTTTACACAACCAGATTGAACACGTGCGCCATGCAGGGCACATGGACCATCCCTCCTCGGTGCAGTGCGGACACCATGTTCCTCCCATTGTCCGTCACCATGGTTCCGATTTTCAGTTGGCGTGGAGAAAGCCACACATCGATTTCTTGCTGCATGAGGCGGAGGAGTTCCTCCCCTGCGTGACTTCGTTCGCCGAGGCAAGCCCGGTGTAGAAAATGCGTGGGCACCCCTTTGCCCTACAATGTGGTATGATGGGGCAATAATTTCAGAAAGGGTGAGAGGGTGGTTTGGGGGAGGAGGAGGCCGGGGGCATTGGCGCAGGGGCCGCAGTTTGGGGCAAAAGTGGGGGGAGGGAAAAAACGGCGTTTTTCTGTCCAAATTGTTGGTGTGCCTGGGGCCGGGGCACTTTTAACCCCGTGGGCCCCTTTTAAAATAACCCTGTTTGGCCCTGACCCTTTTGTTACAGCTCCAGAGTCCCCGCTGCCGGGGCAAAATTGGAAAAAAAACCCCATTAAGCTCAAGGGGGCTGGCCCCCCCTTCTGTTCTAACCCTATTTATGAAGTGCTTTGGGACTTTTCCCTTTTTGGAAAAAAAAAATTTTCGGCCCCCGGAAATTCCATCCCCGGCTCCCGGCCCCAAGCCATTAGTTCTCCCGAACGGTTTCAGAGTCCCCCCATTTGGAAAGGGGGGGTTCCCCGTACCAACAAATTGGACAGGAACACGGTTTAGCTGCCCGCCCTTTGGGATGGATGGACGCATACTGTTGTTTCTTTGCAAAGCCTCGGGTGAAAAGACCCCGCTGGCGCCAAAGAGTAGCGAGGGGGCAGGAGAAACTGGGGTGGGAGATGATGTCAAAGGGAAAAAAGGGTCCCTTCTGCAGGGTTTTGGGCCTTGTTTGGCCCCGGGAAAAAGGGATGGTGCCCCTGGGCGTGCTGATTTTGCTGTTGCTGCGCCGGCCCGGATGGACCCCCACAATCTGAGCCCGTTTTCCCAGGCCCCCGGATGGTGGGCCCTGCATGTTTTTGACGCCCGGGCCCTGGGGGCCAACGTTCGCTCCCGGGCCCCCCTTACTTTCTGCTTACGATTTACATTTACCCATTTTTGGCTCCTTCCCGGGGTCTTTTGCCCAAAAAAAACTGCCCCCACCCCCCGAGTATCGGACTTTAAACCCCACTGAGGGACACTTTCCCGCCGCTGCCTCGCTGAGCCCCCCCGTGCCGCTACTTTCTTGGACCTGCGAAAAACGGGTTTTTTAACCCCGTGGCGCTTGGGGGTCCCGGCCCCACCCCTGTGCTATCCTGCTGACTCACGGCCACAAAGAACCCACCCTTTCTGGCTGCGCTTGCCCTGACGCCAAAACTTTTGCCCCCTTTCCTGACGGGTGATGAATTGCCTCACCCAGCTCCAAAGTTTCGGGGCGGTTTTCATATCATTATTTTTTGTTTCTTTGTCACTGCTGTCCCCATCACCGGTCTTGGTATTCAGAGGCTGACCCCCCAACCCAACCCTGACCCCCCCATGCCCCCTCTCAACATCTTTACCTTTGCCCCCCTACTGCAAAAAAGCAGGGGATATTGGCCCCCTTTCTTCGTGCCAAAGGGGCTCTGGCTGCACTCCTCAAATTGTTCATCCCGCTATTTCAGGGGGCCTGAGCCCAGAAAACATAGGGAGATTTTCTGGCGGGGGCCCAAACCGGATTTGGGGCAGAGGCGGGTTGGGCAAAGGGGAGGGGCCGCGACCCGCTCCGGCCATGCCCCTTAAGGGTTTTGTCTGAGTTCCCCCCAATCTTTGGGTGGGGTTGTCAGATGTCATCTGGGAGGAAGTTTGGGTGACCTAGTAAACCCAATTTAAGAAAACTTGGGTTTCTTGTCAGTTACACGGCCAAATAGATGCAAACGGCCCGTTGTTTGGGCCCCCCGAGTGACCCCGCTCGGGCGTTCCCCCTTGCTGTGCTGGGGGCCTGGGCCTTTGGAAAGTTTGTGCCTCTGCCACTCGAAAGGGGAAGGGCCCGCCATCTTCTGTCTGGGGCATTCTGTTTTTTCTAAAAAAGTAAAAAGACAATGTTTTATGAAAATTTCTGTATATGAAAAATCCCCATCCCGTATTTACGCCAAATGAAACCCCCGTAACCCAAACTTTGGGAACCCTTTGGGTATAAATTTTGGCTTTCCCCAAAGGGGCAGGAAAAATTGGATTGTATGGGGCCCCTTTTTTAAAAAATGTGTATTTTAAAGGTATAAAAAGCACAAAAAAGGCTTAATTTTAAACCCCTTTGGATATGAATTATGCTTTCCGGAAATTTTTTCTGTGGGGGTTTAAAAAAAAAAATTTTTTTTTACTGGAATAACCAACCTTTCAGAAAAAAAACGCTTAATTAACCCCCGGATTAAATTGCCGGGGAAAAAAAAATGAGCAACCCCAAAACTCTAGCCCTTTTTAGCGTGTTTTCAATTGCGTGTTTTTACGCCAAAACAAAAAGGATAAAAATTGTAATTAACCTTTGCTTGTGAATTAGGTACAGGGAAAAAAGTTTTTATATTTTGGCGGTTTTAAATGACGGTTTTTTTGGGGGTAAACCCCAGTGAAAAAAAAAGCTTAATTTAAACCCCCGGATGTAAATTGCGCCCCCAAAAAATTTTAGCCCCAGAAACTAGTAGCCCTTTTTGTAGGTGTTACCCAAAGCGGGGTTTTTTAAAGCCCCCAAACAAGAAATAAAAAATTTTAATTTTAAACCCTTTTCTTGTTGGGAATTTTTGGCTACAGGAAAAAAAGTATATATTTTTGGGTGGAAAATTACGGGTTTTTTTGGGATCACTACAGTGAAAAACCCCAAAGTTAATTAACCCCTGGGTGTTTTTAAATTTCGCCCCCAAAAATTTTAGCCCCCACCAAAAATGTAGCCCTTTTTTAGCGTTTTTACAAGGCGTATTTTTTACGATACACAACAAAGGATAAAATTGTAATTAACCCCTTGCCTGTGAAAATTTTGTACCCGGAAAAAAAGTATATATTTTTTGGGGTTGGAAAAAAGAAAGGTTTTTTTGGAATCCCCCACAGTGAAAAAAACAATGTTAAAATTAAAAACCCTGGTTTTAAATTTTCGCCAAAAAAATTGAGCCCAAAACAAACCTTTGTAGCTTTGGGAGGCCGGGGTTACAATGCGGTTTTTTTTTTTCGAAAACATAAGAGGGGAAATTTTTTAATTAACCTTTGCTTGTTTAATTATGCTACAGGAAAAAAAGGGATATATTTTGGGGTTGAAAAGGCGGGTTTTCCCGGGGTTTTCCCCCAGGGTGAAAAAAAAAAGCTTTAAAATTTAAAAACCCCCGGATTTTAAATTTTGCCAAAAAATTGAGCCCAAAACCCCCAAAAATGTAGCCTTTTTATCGTGTTACAATGCGGTGTTTTTTACGCCCCACAACAAAAGATTAAAAATTTTAAATTTAACCCTTTTCTTGTGAATTTTTGCTAAGGAAAAATGTATATATTTTTGGGGTTTTAAAATGACCCGGGTTTTTTTGGATCCCCCCACAGCCCGAAAAACAAGCTTAAATTTAAAAACCCGGATGTAAAAATTTCGCCCAAAAAATTGAGCCACCCAACCCAAAATAGTAGCTTTTTAGCTTTTTACAATGGTGTTTTTTACGAACAAACAAGAGATAAAATTTTTAATTTAACCTTTTGCTTGGAAATTTTGCTACAGGGAAAAAAGTATAAAATTTTTTGGCCCTTTAAAATGGGCGGTTTTTTGGGGTCAAAACCCCGCTGAAAAACCCAAAGCTTAATTAACCCCCCGGATTAAATTTCCCGGGAAACAAAAAAATTTAGCCACACAAACTAGTAGCCCCTTTTTTTGCGTGTTACAATGGCGTGTTTTTTTCGCTACACAAAAAAGAAAATAAAAAATTTTAAAATTTAAACCCTTTGCTTTTGAAATTTTGCTACAGGAAAAATGTTTATAATTTTGGCATTGAAAATGACGGTTTCTTGGGGAATCACCCCCCAGCTTTAAAAAAGGGGGTTTTTAAAAACCCTGGATGTAAATTTTCGCCATAGAAATTGGGGCTACCCCCAAAATTTCAGCTTTGTAGCGTGTTTAAAAAATGCCCGGGGTTTTTTTTGCCACAAAACAAGAGATAAAATTTTTAATTTTAAAAATTTTCTTTTTGAATTTTTGCACAGGAAAAATTTTATATTTTTTTGGGGTTGAAAAATGACGGTTTTTCCCGGGATCACCAAAAGCTGAAAAAACAACGCTTAATTAACCCCGATTTTAAAAATTTTGCCAAAAAATTGAGCCCCCACCCAAACTAGTTGTTTGTTTTGCGGGGTTTTCAATTTCGGTTTTTTTTTTCCCCCCAAAAAAAGAGATAAAATTGTAATTCCCTTTTCTTGTGAAATTTTGCTACAAAGGGAAAAAAGTATATATTTTTGGGGTCGAAAAATGACGGTTTCCCTTTTGGAAACACCCCGCTGAAAAAAAAAACGCTTAATTTTAAACCCCGGGTGTAAATTGCGCCAAAGAATTGAAGGGTACCAAAAATAGTAGCTTTGTTGCGTGTTTTCAAAAGGGGTGTTTTTTCGCCCAACAACAAGAGATAAAAATTTTAATTAAAACCCTTGCTTTTTGGGAATTTTTGCTACAGGGAAAAATTTATTTATTTTGGCGTTTAAAATTTAAAGGTTTCTTGGGAACCCCCACAGCTGAAAAAACAAAGTTTTAATTTAACCCTGGGGTGTTTAAAAATTTCGGGCCAAAAAAATTAGGGCCCCCACAAATAGGGAGTTTGTAGCGTGTTTTTCAATGCGGGTTTTTTTAAAGCCACCTAATAAAGGGGATAAAATTGTAATTAACCTTTGGGTTGTGAATTTGCTACGGAAAAATTTTTTATATATTTTGGCGTTGGAAAATTACGGTTTCTTGGGATCACCCCCAGCTGAAAAAAAAGGGTTAATTTAACCCCCGGAGTTTAAAAATTTCGCCAAAAAAATTGGCCACCATAATAGTTGCTTTTGTTAGCGTGTTACAAGGGGGTGGGTTTTTTTCGCTACACAAAAAAGGGGATAAAAATTTTAATTAACCCCTTTGCTTGTGGAATTTTTGTACAAAGGGAAAAAAGTATATATTTTTGGCCCTTTTAAAAAAGACGGTTTCTTGGGATCACCACGTTTAATAAACCTTAATTAAAAAACCCGGATTTTAAATTGCGCCAAAAAAAATTGAGCCCGCCAAAATGAAGGGTTTTTTTGTATTGTAAAAAACGCTGTTTTTTAAATGAAATAAAAAGGAAATGGCTTTTGATCCCCTTGGATATTTTTAAAGTGGGTGTGAGCACTTTGGATTTAAATTTTGTTTTTTTCGCTGCAAATGGACACACAATGGATTTCAGATCCAATTCCCAAAAAAATCAAAAAATAGAACATTAAGAGAAGCAGTCTCTGAGACTAGCTGAGACACCCACAAAAATCCGATGTATAAAAATCAGTTTTCAGTAAACAATCAGCCGCGGGGAGCACCTTCCCTGATCCAGTACAGTGAGAGGGGTTTTTGAGCTCCCAGTATCGCGCCCTGACTTATATAGTGCGGGTGACGTCACGAATCCCGCCGGTCTTGATTGGCTTCATCTCTGCACATGTCATGCAGGCTATGCCCTTCTTCTCCCAGGTGCTTTGCACCATGTAGCGCCATTTTGCTCGCAGCCATTTTATCAATCAAAAGCCACTTCGTTCACCCGAAGTCCCCCAAACTTCGACTTCGTTCAGAACCGAAGTTTTCCTGAAATTCTAAACGAATTCCACTTCGTTAGAATCAATTCGCCCATCTCTAGCTTGGACCCAAAAAAACAGGGGCAGGTAGGGACACAGACAGGGCGGCAGGTTCGGGAGCTGGGGTCACCATGGCAATCAGATGCTGCGAGATTTGAATAATAAGCCCTGCCATGCCCTGAAACTGAGTTGTCAACTCGTTCAAGCGGTCGGTGACCGACAATTCGGTACTCATGTTGAACCGCCGGGAGAGTTGACTGGGGTAATGGCCTTCTATAATGTGAGGAACCGGTCAGGGGCACGAGTAGACACCGACTGAGTGAGGCCCTGACGCTGTTCCCAACCCACTGTGCCTGCCTTTTGGGCGTGTCTGACTCCTTAACAGGTCAGCCCCAACCGAAAACTGCCAGATACACTGAATAGGTGAATACACAAGACACAGACAAAACAAACACTAAACACAAAAACAGTCAGGTCAACAACAGTCAGGAGAAACAGTACAGAATCAATAAAGCAGAGGAATAGTTGGTAAGTATAGCCAAGGTCAGGTAACAGGTAAAGCAAGAAAGAGTAACAGGCTAGCTTACAGGAACAAAAGGTAACCAGTATAGCAGGCAAGGAGCAATGGCACAGGAACCCTTTTATAACGGACCAGAGAACAAAGAACAGAGGTGATAGCTGGAAGCAACAAAAGACTGGGTTGGAATACAAGGCTTTCAATCAAAAAGACTTGCAATGAAATAAGTTAACTAGCCAAGTGCTGGAGGACACTGACTATGGGCGTTGGCCAGGAATCAATTAAAAGAGGGGTTTATGACATGTTCCACTGGTGAAAACAAATATATATAAACTACGGCCGAAACCGCGGTTTTTGCCGCAATGGCTGTGGCCAGCGACCAGGGCTCAAAGCTGGGAGTCTGTCAGGCACAATCATGACATACATGGTTGATAATTGCCAAGCATGCTCTGTGGACAATCTAGGGTATATCCTCAACATGATAAAAGCTCAAGTTCTAATACTTTGTTTACTGGGAAATAGGCAGTGACATACACAGATCAGCCATAAGGGTACTTTTACACAGCGCAGTTTTGGTGCAGTTTTAACTGTGCTCCAATTAAACTGCCTTTATTACCAGCAGGCTTCTTTCAGTTGTCTAAATTGTTCAGTGTTTCAAGTAAGTAATCAATTACTGTTTTTGGGTCTTATGGATTACAAACACACTAATTGATTACTCACCTTCCACACAGTTTAAATAAGGGAAAAAAGCTTGCAGGTAATAAAGGCAGTTTAATTGGAGCGCAGTTAAAACTGCACTAAAACTGCGCTGTGTGAAAGCACCCTAGCATTGAGCACTGAATAACTCCATTATCGTGTGACAATGACACCTGTAAAGTGACAGGATATATGAGGCTATTTTCACACAGTGGTATTTATTTCAGTATTTTGCATCAGTATTTGCAAGCCAAAGCCAGGATCTAAAACATGCAAGAGGATCAAATTTTTTTTGTATTTGTTCTGCTCCTGGTTTTGGCTTACAAATATTGATGTAAAATGCTGACGAAAAGCTGCAGCCTGAACCCAACCTTAAGGAGGTTTTCTCGGTAGAAAGATATAAGACATAAATGATAACTTTTTCACAAAAGTGAGTACACCCCTCACATTTTTGTAAATATTGTATTATATCTTATCATGGGACAACACAAAAGGTATGACACTTTGATACAATATAAAGTAGTCAGTGTACAGCTTGTTTAAGAGTATAAATGTTGTGTGTCCTCAAAATAACTCAACACACAGTCATCAATGTCAAAACCGTGGGCAATAAAAGGAAGTACACCCCTAAGAGAGAATGGACAAATTATGTCCCAAGAGTCAATGTTTTGTGTGGCTACTGTTATTTTCCAGCACTGTCTTAACTTTCTTGGGCATGGAGTTCACTAGAGCTTCACAGGTTGCTGGAATCCTCTTCTACTCCTCCATGATGACATTGCATAGCTGGTGGATGTCAGAGACCTTGCACTCCTCCTTCTTCCATTTGAGGATGTTCCACAGATGCTCAATAGGGTTTAGGTCTGGAGACATACTTGGCCAGTCCAGCATTTTTACCCTTATTTTCTTTAGCAAGGCAGTGGTCATCTTGGAGGGATGTTTCGGGTCGTTATTATGTCGGAATATTGCCCTGCTGCCAGGGAGGGGATCATGATCTGCTTCAGTATATCACAGTACATGTTGGCATTTATGGTTCCCTCAATGAACTGTAGCTCCCCACAATCGGCAGCAGTCATGCAGTCCCAAGCCATGACACTCCAACCACCATGCTTAACTGTAGGTAAGATACACTTGTGTTTGTACTCCTTACCTGGTTGCCTCCATGCACGCTTGACACCATCTAAACCAAATAAGTTTATCTTGGTCTCATCAGAGCAAAAGACATGGTTCCAGTAATCCATATCCTTAGTCTATTTGTCTTCAGCAAACTGTTTTTTGGTCTTTTTTGTGCACTCTTT
>JAODAL010063824.1:0-19042 GCA_025379985.1 Phyllomedusa bahiana
CCGGGAGGGGAAAAGGCAAGGGCGGCACCCTCTCCGCTTACCTCGCCGATCGTAGGCAGAGGGAGCTCCCTCCTCCGGCCTGCGCCTTCATTATTGCGGCCATGACAGGCTGCGGTAATGATGCGTTTTTCACCCGCGGCCGGAGCTCACTTCGGCCGCGGGTGATACGGCATGCGGCCAGCGGTAATTTACCGCTGGTTCCATGCCGCGATCGCACACGGCTCGCCCGCAAGCCCGCGCGATCGCCAGGGCGTATGCATACGTCCATTTGCGGGAAGTCACTTCCCGCTAGGGCGTATGCATACGCTCAATGTCGGGAAGGGGTTAATAAAGGGCTTTTTTTTTTTTTTTTTAACTGAAGAGAGCGAAGTAGTTAATGGTAACACCTCCGGTGTTCTAGGCCCATGAGAAGCCCAACAAAGACATCCCCGGTGCTCTAGGCCAGGTTCTTACTGTTAATCCTTTTCATTTTCCTCTAAATAATCTATGCATTAGTTATAGTGCTATCCTAGAGTAGAAAACAAGTATGTAACATAAGATCGACATACCACTGTACCTAGATGGATGTCTCTGCGTCACAGTAATGCATACAGATTTACAGAGGAAATAATCATATAGACAGAACACATGCCTATAGATTAGCTGTGGAGAATGGTACATATCATAGGTGTCAATCAAACCGGCGTTCTCAACATATTTAACAAGTGACCCGTATATAATGGGTAAAACAAACATCAAGAAAAACATTGAGACATATACACAAACAAGTACAGACTACAAGAGGGAATTCTACTAGGGGATGTTGGAGGTAGAGAGCTGAGAGAAGAGATGCCTGGTCAGGGCCCACTTTACTATGCTGCCATTAGGGGCCAGTGGAGATTATATAGTAGTCCCACGGTTTCCAGATAATTTCGAATTTATCTATCCTGTCATCTAATAGAGCCGTGAGGTATTTCATCTCCCGAATGTCTTTCACTCGGCTGATCAATTGGTCCTTTGAGGGGGACTCTTGACACTTCCAATGCTTGCTTATGAGCCATTTGGTTGCCATCAACAGATGCAGCAATAGGCGTGATTGGGGACGTCGCAAACCATCAGGAAAGATATTTAGTAGGTAGACCTCAGGGGCCGCGGGAGACAATTTTTATGCACATAAGTATAGTTTAGAATGCGCCTGAATCTATGAACACCATCTACTGCGGGTCATAAATCAGGCGCATTCCAGCGCTTGGGCGCCATTTCTGGCTCAGGTAAACCACTTTGAAAGTGGTCTACCTGTTCCAGCAGTAATGTACCTAGAACTGCCATAGCAAAGCTATAAACTAAGCTTCATACGGTTCTATCACCCCGCCTCCCGCATGCCCCCCAAAATCACGCATAAAAGTCCGCTTCCCTTTTGTAATGCGCCCGGGAGTCTGCGGAGATTTAAAAAAAGTATAAGGGGGCTGCCCTGATATCAAAAAGTCCCCTAAATTTAATATTTTTCTTTTATGTTTACACTTTTAAAAACAAAAAATATTCTCTAATTTTTTAATTTGCACCACAGCACCAGTTTCGTGATCAAAAAGTTTTTTTGTTTTTCCATCAAGAACCTATTTAAGTTTTATCTGACCATTTCGGGATACAGGGATTTTTTTGTTCATTTTAAATTTCCAATTTTTTTTGGGAAATGAAGACCAAAGACTGCATTTTTTTGGTTTTTGGGGAATTTTTTATTCTTACATTAAACCTTGCAGGATGAATGACATTAATAATAATAATCTTTATTATATACGCCAACATATTCCGCAAATTTTAAAAATTTCGGGGTAAACATACAGTCATTACATTTTTTAAAAGTACTTACAGATGAGACACAAGGTGTGGGGGGCCCCTGCCCCGTGAATCTTTTGGGGTTTAGGGTGAAACAAGGGTAAGAATGCCAATTTTCAATGGCCAGCCAAAGTTTCATAAAGGGGGGGGGTTTTTTTTACATGAAAAAGGGATGAACCTCACCCAACTGTACATCTAAAAACAGGTAATGCCTGTAGTCCCCAAAATTTTGTAGGGAGGACAAGTGTGTGATAGCGTTGGGGATCTGGTAGGCCAGACCGAGAAAGATTTTCTTTTTATTTAACTTGTTTTTATTAATTTTTTCAAAAAACAACAAAACAACAGACCAGAGATTTGAGAAAAGCAAAAATTTCCCAAACAGTCCAATTTGTTAAATCTCACATAATATGCAAACAAATACAAACACCTAAAACCCGACTTATTACAATATATTAAACAATATGAAAACAGGGGGACAGACACAAGACACAAAAGGGAAAAAACTCTAAAATCGAACAAGATCTATTGTGTTTGAGATCACCATTTAAATTCCAATAAAAGGGCCCTTGTGCAATTTTAAATACTCCAAGGCCCCAAAAAGCGTCAAGGTTTCCAACTCATCGTTCGAAAGCTGAGATATTCCAGTCCCGAATTTCCCCAAATTTCGGAACACAAGGCTTCTCTAATGGAGGCAAGTCCCTTCCAGCACGGGCCCAATAAACATTTAGCTGCCGTTACTGTAATAAAAAGAACTAATGAATTCTCCCAAAAGGGAATGGACATTGAAAAGGTAAGTCCGAGGGGTAAAGGGACCCAAATTTGAATAATCTCAGAGATCAGCGCCTAACCTTTTCCAGAAGGGGCCACAAATCACATCCAGAATATTGCGGAACCGCTCCGGGTTTCCCCAAAAAACCCCCCCAACACACGTCGGAATGACGGTTTAATCTTGAAGTAGAGCCGGCGTGGGTACCAAATACTCAAAACTTAAACTGGTTTCTTTGTCATATAGAAATTAAGATGGGGCCGCCTCCGCCAAATTCCCTCCCCTTTTCATCACAGGGCGAACCGGGAACTCCCCCACTTCAACATATATAGTGTCTCATCAAAGATCCTGAACGGGCGAGACAAATTTGATAAAACCCGATTTTAAACCCCTTTTTTGATGCCCTGTCGACAAGTCGCCAAAGGCCCCAAATTTTCGAACTTTATCAAACCCGTACGAATGCATATAATGCAAAACGTAAATATAACAAAGGTCGCGGCAGGCAACTCAAACTTTATTTAACCCCCCGAAAGGGGGCTTATTTCCAGAGTGCGGGGATCTCCCACATCTGCAATTGAAAGAGTCGATTTGTAACCAGGGCTTCCATCTAGCTCCACCCTCTTTTTGGAGTAATGGATGAAATGGGAAGGAGTCATGGGGATGCCCGAGCATAATGCAAACCTTTTAAAACCATTTCGCCAACAGTCCGCAGAGACAGGGAAATTTTTATAAACGCTCAATATTACTTTAATATGGCCCATAATAAAAGTTAGGGTGGACCGAGCCTTCACATTTTTTTTCGATTTCCATCCATCTGAATACCCGTATAGCGCGACCAGGTAAAACCCCTCAGTGGCCCATAATATTTACCACCCCCGGGGTACCGCAAGCCCCCATCCTTTTCCCCCCTAACAAGACATCCCTAATATCCTAGCCGCCTGCGCGCCCATATAAAATGAATAAACTCGCTTGCAAAGATCAAAGGGTCGCCAGGGGCACTGAATGGGGGAAGTCTCAAACAACATCATTTTGGTAAGACCGACATTTTTATGGCTGCAATCCGACCAAAAAGAAATGCCAATCTATTCCACGGTCCAGGGTGAAAAATTTCCAAAAGAAATTTTGGGGAAATTTATGTTAAAAAGTGAGGAACCCGGGGGTCAAAAAATTCCTAGATATTTCAGGCTATCCATTCCTTTGGTAATTGTAGTTTGCCTTAAGGTGGCCCTGGAAACCCGGGTATGCCTTTTTGCAAAGCCTCTTTTTGGGGATTATTTTCTTATAGCCGTAAGGGGCCAAAATTTTGTTCCAAGAGAAGTGAAAATTATAATGTTACTCCGTTTAGAAAGGTTTTTAATATAACGTCGTACTGAGATTTTGAACTTTTTTCCCTGACCCCCACTCCCGAAGTCTGAAAATAATCAAATTTTGCTGCTCAAGGGCTCGTAACAGGGCAAATAGGGGGGGAAAAGGGAATCCCTGCCGATCCCGGGTTACAAATAGAATTTTTTGGGGACATAGCATGGGGCGCCTAATATATCATTGGCTGGAGAATCCCCCGGATCCAAAAAAAGGGGCCCCGATCCCAAACGCCCTATGTAGAAACATAAAGACCAATTAAACGATCGAATCCTTTTTGGCATCAAGGCTAAAAAGAGGGATTCCTTCCTTTTTTTTTACAAGTCGAGGATCAAGGGCCCTTTTGGTTTTATCCCCCCCCTTGTCGGCAAGGAAAAAAGCCGACCGATCCAATTAACAGACTCGGCAGATAAAGGGGGAATCATTAGCCAGGATCTAGTAAAATTTTCATGTCTGCTTTTAATAATGCTATGGGTCGACTACCGCCTCCGGGGGATCCCCATCCTGTTTGGGTATTAGGTAATAAGGAATTAACAATGTTTCCGTAGGAAACCCGCAGAAAAGGAATGTACAAGAATCATTTTTGGGATAGTTGGGGCGGAAAATCTGATAATATAAGTAAGTCCATCTGGACCGGGATTTGCCTGGGGGGAAAGTGCTTAATGGTACCAAAAATTTTTCCTCCGCGTGATAACACATTTAAGGATTCAAACTTGCCAAGCCTTGGAAGCTGACGCATCCAGAAAGGTAAGTCTCTATCTCGCCCGCACTATCCGTGGGTAAGGGTGCCCGGAATGTTGTAGAATTCACAAAAAAAGGTGAAACTGCCCCCAATATTTGGGATCAAAATTGGCTCCCTCTGTTTTTCCCCAGGACATTGGAAAAGGGGGCCTCCGTTTCATCCCGAACATCTACCAGGAGTGTATTGCTTTTTTTTGCTCTTTCATGAATTTGTTTTTTAATCTAACATTTTCTCAGCTTTTTGTAATGCCAACCCTCAAGCAGCTTTTAAGAAACTATTCTCCTCAGAACATTTTTACAGGATTCAACACATAATTTTCCTTTCGTTTAAGCCCGCTGAAAACCCCTCCTTTTCCCCTGCCTGTCCCCTTTTTAAATCGAGTCCCCCCATGCTATGCACTGTCCCGGAACACTGCCTTAGGGGTTTTCCCAGAGAAATTGGGGAAAAACCGAACCCTGTTAACCTCAAAGTTTCTAAAAGTTTTTTTCTCTTTTCCTCCCAATATGTGGATTTTTAAAACAGGATCATTAAAGTCTCCAGTGACACACCCGGTCCCTAGTCGGGGTTTTAAGGGACAAACCCTGACGGGCCAGATCTACCACGTTAGTTCCTACTTCTGCAGTTTCCACATTCTAAGACCAAAAATTTCCAAAAAAAATAACGTCGGGAGTAGACTGATGCGAAAAGAAGAAAATATTGCTCTATTGAGGGATCCATCCTCCAGAGATCAAACAGTCTAAAACTACAAAAGTGTCTGAAAACCCTGGACTGATTAGACTGTTCGTAGCACTGGGGGGGGCCCCCATCCACAATTTTTTTCGTAATGTTCTTAAAAATTAAATTAAAATCCCCCCCTACACAACACGAGGGGGTAGTGGGGTTTTATTTAAACCTCTTTTGAAAGGGAATTGACCAACGTTGGGGGCATAGACCTTCACAATAAAAAAGGGGACCCTCCCCTTTTGGGCCCCCCCAAGACACATAAAAGCCCCCTGGGTCTGCAAAAATTTGATTCAAAATAGGCAAGTATTAGAAAAAATAATATTGCCACCCCCCCCCTTTTTTTTTACTTGGATCCCCATACTAATTGGGTTACAACTTTTAAGGAAGTTAAAGTTTTTCCCGTTTTATTTAAAAATTTTTTCCCTTGATAAAACCAAGTCAGGGCTAGTACTTTAAGGGCGGCAACAAAGTTTTTTTTTTTAATTGGGGTTCAAACCCTTAACATTTTAAAAAATAAACTTTTAAACCCTTATGATCCTTTTGGAACTACAATAAATTTTTTCCCACAACGGACTCGGTTTTCCATAAACGGGTAGGGGGGACAAGGGGAAAAGGGACGGAAGACCAGGACAACAAACAACCCACAAAAAAAATAAATTGCCTTGCCATCAAGACTTTCCATGCCTTGAGGAGGCATCCAAATCCTTTAAAAAAACCAAAAGTTTTAGTCAGTCATACTCCTTCCTCAAAGACCGGGAAAATAGACTATACAATTGGGGAGAGATCACACCAGGGAGTGGGAAACCCCAAAGATCAAGTATTGGCCACAAAACTCAATGGGGCCCAGGATCTCGCTACAAAACGAGATTTTAAAGGTAGAATTTTAAAAATAAAAGTATCCATGGAACCTTTTATAAGGATAGGTAAAAAATTCTCCCAAAACCCAAGAACAAAAATTTAAAAACATTGAGGGGGGCAATCCTCTTAAAAAAAAAATTAACTTATTTTTAGACAAAGACAGAAATATCTTCGTTTTCCCAACCCCACCGATCACTAGAAAACACCCTCCCTTTAAGGGGAAACAGGCTACTAAGTTTTTTTAAAACACAAACACAGACTTATTGAATTTTTTATAAAGTCATTCCCGACATGCGAGACTACTACCAATCACCTTCAGCATACCACCTCGCCCCCGGAAGAAAATCAAAAAACTACAATCTTCCAACCCTCAAAAATAATCAGGACACCTATAGAAATCAAAAAATACTAAAATAACCCTTCCTTTTCCAAACTCTAGACATCAAGACAAAGAAGAGGCATATCATTCCCCAATCTCCCATTTCGGCAAGGCAGATCTTCCGTTTGGGCTCCCATCCAAGTTCCGTGGTAGAAACCCAGAGTGGACAAAAACTTTTGGGAAAGGCTTCAAAAGTGGTAAAGTTGCAAAGGGGTCCATTTCTGGGGGCAATTAACGCAAAGGGGAAGCCCCAGTGGTAAAGGGGGATGGAGTGTTCTTTGAATTTTTAGCGGGGCTTGATTGACGACTTCTGGGATTACCAGGAAAGATCCGGGGAAAACTGGGTCCATCCCCCGGTATTGAAGGACCTCGGGGTTTTAGTGCATCAGAATTTTGCTCTTTACTGGGAAATCGTGCACGCACAATTATATCTCTGGACACAAAGGGGGAAAATTTGGTTTAAGGGGCCCATGGGCTCTGTCCATTTTATTGCCGGGCTCAATCCCCTAGATGGCCTGAAAAAATGTTATAAAAATTTGGACACACCTCTTCTCCTTTGGGCCCCTGGGAGTCCCTAATCCCAATTTTCCCTTCCTCTGTTGTCTAGGGTTTTCCACTTGCCGGGTTTGTTTCCCGCAGGGGTTTGGGTTGGGTGGCACCGTTGATTGTAAGGAGAAAATATTGTCGGGGGCGTCAGGGGAGTTTTAAAAGACCACCTCTCCCCTATTCTAAGTCCGTTCTAACCGATGCAAACTCTGCCTTGAAGGTTTCCTTAATATCACATAAATCCTTGGGTCTTTAAAAATCCCTTCTGGTAGGAAGATCATTTTGGGGGGAGACTGCCAACCCGGGGGAAACACAGGTGGGCCCCCCTGGACCACCTCCCCAAATACAACTCCGGGGACAGGCTCCCGCCCCGTAATGGTATGGTGGGGGGGGGGGGCGTCCGCCATTTTGGCTATCCTGTTTTTTGGCACAAAAGAGGGGCTTTTGGGGGTGAAGCAGGGCCCAAGTCTTTCCAAATCAAGTTTCTTTTTTTGTTGTTTCTTAGAGGGCATGGTACTTGAGGCAGATGGGAGAGCAATAGTGTCCCAAAGATTTATGACTGCCCATTGGTCTCAAAACACAGATGTCCACAGGTGATAGATGGGGTTGCTCAGGACCCCTTAGAACCGGATGTCCCCCGTTGGGTACAGGGGTTCATGTCCCGGGGATTCCCCTCCTTAGGCCACAATTAGCAGGTTTACGCGGGGTAAGGGGGTGCCTTTACTGTGCCAGCACAGGCTTTAAAGGACCTGAGGGAGCCAGCTGCCTCCGACCTGATCCAATCCCCAGATTGTGTGGGATAGAGTCCTTTGGGGAGGGGTAACTATGGGCCCAAGGGCTTGGGGCCCCCCGGGACTTGGGGGCCCTAGAGGGACCTTCTCCTCGATTTGCCCCCGGGGATGCTCCCAGGGGGTCCGGCCCTGCTTTTGGAGTCACGCGCCCACCTGCGGATCCTTCCCGGGTCACCACTCGGTGCCGCTTTTTACCGGGGTCTTGCGGGCCGGGGGTTCGGGACTCACTGCTCCTGAAAAAGATGATGAAGGGCCCGGGGCGCCCGTCCTCCGCGGGTGACCGCCCCTCCGCAGGGGCCCCCCCGTCACCCCCCGTCCAGGCCGCGGGTCTCCCAGCTAGGCCGCAGCTCCCCCACGATGTCCGGCGCGGCGCAAGAACCCAAGATTTAAGGGTGCGTCCCCGGGCCCGCTCCCCCCGTGCTTTTTGGGGTAGGGTTGGGTTTTTTCTGCCATGCAGCGTGCCAGGAGGCTCTGGATTGGGCCCCCCCAGTTGTAGCGATCCCCAAGCCCAGGGTTATCGCCATCTTTTGGGCTGCTCCCGGCCCGCCCCCTAAGAAGATTATTTTTAGGGCCCCCCTTAAAACTGTGAGGAATGTGCCTATCGCCCGCGGGACAAAAACCAAAAATTTTGGTTTCTGCCTGTGAAATCTTATATATTTAAAAAGATTATTATTATTATTATTAATAATAATAATAATAAATGGGGACTGCCTGTATAGTGTATGTAAACAAAATGATTCACACTGTAGCTAATATTGTTCATGACCATTAACGCACATGTATTTTCTTGCCCAATAGCTGATTAAATACTCCAGAAAAAGAATGAAACAAGATCGGTCTGTCTCTTCAACACTTATCTGAAATCGATTATTTAGATTTATACTGTTTGCATTAATGATTATTATTATGTATATGACCAATGTAACCCAGTTTAACATCAAGAGCGAAATGGAACAATCTATTTTTGTTGGGATAGTGTTCTTGGAGTCCTTCTTCCTCCAGACATGACGAGTGGAGTTGATACCAAAAAGCTTTCTTTGGTCTCATCTGACTACATGATCGTCTCCCATGCCTCCTCTGAATCATCCAGATGGTAATTGGTGAATTTCAAATAGGCCAAGACATATGCTGAGTAGTGGGACCTTGCGTGCCATACAGGATTTTAATAACGGCGTAGTGTGTTTCTAAGGGTATGTTCACACAATGTATTGCAGCGCGTACAGTACGCGCCGCAATGCATCATGTGTCTCGGGAGTACCCGCTGATCAGCGCGTACTCCCGATGCATGGGGGGGGCCGGCAGCCCACCGGCCCCATTGACATGCATTACTTATCTCCTCGCATGTACAATACGATCGTATTGTATGAGCGGGGAGAAGAGGCGTAACCCATAGTTCTCTATGAGAACTATGGATTACCAGAATTATGGGGCGCATTTGCCCGTGTATTAAGCGCAGTACGCGGCGAAATGCGGCCCAAAATAAGCCATGTGTACTCTAATGGTAATCATTGAGAATGTGATTCCAGCTCTATTCAGATCATTGACCAGGTCCTCCCTTGTAGTTCTAGGCCGAGTCCTGACCTTTCTCAGAATCATCCTTACCTCTTAGAAAGCGAGATCTTGCATGGAGCCCCAGACCAAGAAAGATTGACAGTCATCTTATGTTTCTTCAATTTTGAAATAATTGTGCCAGCAACTATTTTCTTCTCACCAAGCTGCTTATCTATTATCCTGTAGCCCATCCCAGCCTTGTGCAGGTCTACACTTTTGTCCCTGGTGTCTATAGAAAGCTTTTTGGTCTTGGCCATAGTGGAGAGGTTGGAATGTGATTGAGTATGTGGACAGATGTCTTTTTTATAGGTAACAAGTTCAAAAGGGTACAATGAATACAGGTAACGAGTGCATAGTAGGCGGTCTGGGAGAGCTAAAATTCTTGCTGGTTGGTAAGTGATCAAATACTTATTTTATGAAATAAAATGCAAACTAATTATTTAAAAATCATACAATGTGATTTTCTGGATTTTTTAGATTCTGTCTCTCACAGTTGAAGTTTAGCTACGATAAAAATTACAGACTATTTAATTCATCGTAGGTGGGAAAACTTGCAAAATTGCCAGTATATTTCTTAATAAAAGAAAACAGAGAAAATATTGACAGGACACCTTAAGAGCAGGGCTATATTTATAGGCCGTGCTGCCCTAGGCACTAAACCCTAATACGCCCCCATGAACCAATTCGATTACCACGCCCCTTTCATGTTATGTCACACCCCTTTACAAAAGCCACGACCCACTACAACCATGTAACGGACTCAAGAAGAAAGCTAAATTGAAGAGTTTGCCGTACCCAGCTTTCCTAATGTTGGAGAACCTATTCAGCATACAGGATAGACTGGAGATGCTGCCACACTGTGCCTGCACCAAAACCATTAGACTTCAACCAATAAAAACCACACTGCAGCTTAAAGGGAATATGTCACCAAAATTTTATTTTATTTATCAAATCCAGACCCTGATACATATTCTTTTCTTCTTCAACATTTTTATTTTCTCATTGTAGATTTCTTCGTTTGGTCGTTGTAATGGGGGCTGGCGCGGGCGCCGCTTACCCCCGCGGCCGCCCTCGAGCCCGCAGGGGGTCCGGCGTGGGTGCCGCGACCATCTCCCTGCTGCCCGGGTCCCGGCGCCGGCTCACTTACCCGTCCGCGCTCCGGTGCACGCTGATCCTGTCTGTCCCGGCCGCTGCGCGTGTACCCACTGCCTAGGGCGCGCGCGCGATGGCTGGTCTGGATATAAAGGGCCAGCGTCCCGATAATTGGTCTATTGCCGGGCGCTGGTCCTATTTAAGGGATACGCCCCCAGCACTCTCTGCCAGTTCGTTGGTGTGCGTTATCTAGTCTAGAGAGTGTTGGAAGTCCTGCCTGATTACCCATGTACCAGTCCGTCCGCTACGGTCCCTGACCTGAGCTTCTGCCTGTCTCTGACCACGAACCTCTGCCGCCCGTCCTGACCTTCTGCCTGTCCCCGGCCACCACCACAAGCAAGTCACGTCAGGGGATGCGATCTGGTAGCCTCACGCCGCTGCAAGTCCATCCCGCTTTTGCGGCGGGCTCTGGTAAAAACCGGGGGGCTACTTAGACTCCGCTCCCTGGCGTGGCTTACATCATCATCGCATGAGTGGTCCAGCGAATCCACCACACCTGTGACAGTACGAACTGGCCATGGATTCCGCCAGGGTACCCTTGCCGGTTCTCCGGGACGTCACGACGGCTGTCGCCCAGCAGAGCCAGCGTATTGACCAGCTCGCGGCCATGATGCAGAACCTCGCGGCCCGTCTACCTCCGCCTGCGGCTGCCGCCTCCTCGCCAGCACCAGTTGGGCCTGCAGCCATGGCTCTTCCTGTTCCTGCACCGGGACCTTCGCTGCATCTGCCGCTCCCTTCCCGCTATGATGGAGACCCAAAGAAGTACAGAGGCTTCATCAGTCAATGCTCCATCCACCTCGAGATGTTGGGGCATCAATTCCCTACTGAGCAGGCTAAAGTGGCCTTTATAATAAGCCTCTTGTCGGGAGAAGCCTTGGCCTGGGCCACTCCGCTATGGGACCGAGGAGATCCATTGACGGCGAATCTACAAAGCTTCGTCCAGGGATTCCGCTCAGTCGAGGAACCGGGCCACACCTCCTCCGCTGCCGCCGCTCTGCTCCGTCTCCATCAGGGCGACTCCACTGTGGGTCACTACTCTGTGCAGTTCCACACCCTAGCCTCTGAGCTGGACTGGAATAATGAGGCTTTGGTGGCAACCTTCTGGCAAGGCCTTGTGGTCCATATTAAAGATGAGCTCGCTGGTCGGGACCTGCCTTCCGCTCTGGACGAACTGATTCGCTTGGCTTCCCGAATTGATATTCGGTTTGCGGAGAGACAAGAAGAGCTCCGCCTCCAACAAGAGGTCGCCCGTCCACGCCGGCTACCTCGTCTGGCTCCCGTCTTCCAACGTCCTCCTCAGCCAAGGGACAAACCCATGCAGGTCGAGAGACTCCACCTGACCCAGGAAGAACGCTCGCAGCGTTGTCTGAGGCAGCTATGCTTATACTCTGGCGGTTCTGGCCACTTCATTGGGGACTGTCCGGTGCGCCCGGGAAACTCTCGCACCCTAGGGCTCGCAGGAGAGGCATCCCTGGGGGGTCAGTGCGGCCTCTCTTCATCTGTCCATTCCCGTACTCTGTGGAACTTTGCCGGACAGCACCTTTCAAGCCACCGCCTTCCTTGATTCGGGGTCCGCTGGAAATTTTGTCAGCCAAGCTCTGGTCTCCAAATTTCGTCTCCCAGTGACCCCTCTGTAGAAACCCATGTTTGTTTCTTCCGTCAGTGGCGAATGCCTAAAGGACGCTATTCGGTTCTGCACAGCGGCCCGCACTTTGCAGATCGGCGTTCTCCACAAGGAGACTTTGAAACTGTTGGTTCTGCCTCGCTCCTCTTCAGAAATCCTCCTGGGCCTTCCTTGGTTGCAAGACAATGCTCCGACCTTGGATTGGAACACGGGCGAAATTATCCGTTGGGGTCCTGCGTGCCACTCGCGATGCCTTCCGGTTCTCCGTTCTGCTCTCCGGCCTGCCTCTGTAAAGTCTCTGAAGCCTCTGTCAGGTCTGCCCACTCCGTACCAGGATTTTGCCGACGTCTTTTCTGAAAGGCAGGCCGAAACTGCCCCCGCACCGGCCGTTTGATTGTCCTATTGACTTGCAACCCGGTACTACTCCTCCCCGAGGCAGAGTCTATCCTCTTTCCGTCCCGGAGACTAAGGCTATGCCCGGATTAATCCAGGAGAACCCTGAAAAGGGCTTCATACGTAAGTCTTCCTCGCCTGCGGGGGCCGGCTTCTTCTTCGTTATATGATAGACAGCTCCATATAGTCTGATACCTCCTATTATGACAGTGACACACATCTCCATATAGTCTGATACCTCCTATTATATGTGAAAGGTAAAAATGGCGGACCTGGCGCACGTGGAATGTGAAATAACTGTAACCGTATTAATGGCTTACTAGAAAAAGTGTCTTTATTCTTAAAAATGTAGGGGTATAATAAACCCTCACACCCATTAAAAACCCAGAGGACGATAAGAACCCAACGCGTTTCCTGCCGTATCCCCGGCACTTTCTCAAGGGTATCATTACCCTTGAGAAAGTGCCGTATACGGCAGGAAACGCGTTGGGTTCTTATCGTCCTCTGTTTTTAATGGTGTAGGGTCATATACCCCTACATTTTATAAGAATAAAGACACTTTTTTTTAGTAAGCCATGAATACGGTTACAGTTATTTCACATTCCACGTGCGCCAGGTCCGCCATTTTTACCTTTCACAACAGTTTTTTATCCGGCGTTCCTCCCCGAACCCCGGAAATCTATTGGACCCGAGGGAGCCGTGACACGGGCTACGGCAACGAAAAGCCCCGCAAGCTCATATGAGAGTTGTGCCTCTATAATACGAGCGCAACCACAGAAGGTAAGCACATCTACCTATTTTCTCCACCATACTTCTTTTTGACATACTTCACTATTTTGCGCCCCCTTTTTCTCCCTTTTTTTTTTTTCCTTTTTTATCCCCCTATTATATGAAGCACTCCATATAGTCTGTCCCTCCCCAAAAATATAGACACCCATATACCTGATCCTCCTTTTAAAACAGCTCCATAATCCTGATACCTCCCTTATATGAAACAGTTTCCATATAGTCTGAACCTTTTAAAGGGTTCCCCCCATTCCACCTATAACACCCCCTCCTTTCCCCACCCCCCACCTTCCTCACCCCACTACTTTTCCCCTGCCTCCAGCCCCCACTTACTTTCCCTGCCTCCACCCCACTCATTTTTCACCCCCCTCCACCCCCACTCACTTTCACCTCCCCACCCCCACTCACGTTTCACCTCCTTCACCCCCTCACGTTCACCTGCCTCCACCCTTTTTTTTAAAATCCCCCCCTCCTCAAGTTTCCCCCCTCCCTACTCCCCACCCACGTTTTCACCTGCCCCCACCCCCACTCACTTTCACCCCCTTTCCACTCCCCACTCACGTTTCACCTGCCTCCACCCCCCACCCACGTTTCACCTGCCTCCACTCCCCACCCACGTTTCACCTGCCTCCACTGCTCAACACTTTTCACCTCCCCCTCCACTGCCCAGTCGGGTTCACCTGCCCCCACTCCCCAGTCACTTTCACCTGCCTCCACTGCTCACTTCCGTTTCCCTCCTCCACTGCCCACTCACGTTTCACCTGCCCCACCCCCACTCACTTTCACCTGCCTCAGCCCCCACTCACGTTTCCCCCGCCCCCCGCCCCCACTCATGTTTCAACTCCTCCACCCCCCAAATCCGTTTCACCTGCCCCACCCCACTCACTTTTTCCCCCTCCTCCAGCCCCCACTCACGTTCACCTGCCTCCCCCCCCCCAGTCACGTTTCACCTGCTTCCCCCCCCTCCCCACCCACTTTTTTCACCTCTTTCACTGCCCACCCACGTTTACCCCGCCTCCACTGCCCACTCACTTTTAACCTGCCTCCAGCCCCCCACTCACATTTTCCCTGCCTCCACCCCCCTCACGTTTCACCTCCCCACCCCAAGTCACATTTCACCTCCCTCCATCCCCATCATTTTTTCACCTGCCTCCACCCCACCCACGTTTTCCCTGCCTCCAGCCCTGACCCACTTCACCTGCCTCCACCCCCCAGTCACGTTTCACCTGCCTCCACTGCCCACTCATGTTTCACCTGCCTCCACTCCCCACCTACGTTTCATCGCCCCACCCCCCACTCACGTTTCACCTGCCCCACCCCCCATTCACTTTTCACCTGCCCCCTCCACCCCCACTCACGTTCCCCCTGCCTCCACTCCCCACCCACTTTTCACCGCCTCCTGCCCCCCTCCCCTCCCCCCACCCCCAAAAATCACTTCCCCCCTGCAACGGGAGCCTGGGTCTTCTGCTTTTTCACCCTCCGGCGCTGCGATGGGATGGCCCCCCTGCTCCTTCCTCTCCCCCCCGCCGGCAGCTTCCGCTTTTTCAGTGCGGGCGCGCGCTGTTAGGGAGAGGAGGAAGGGGCACGGGGGCCCCCCTTTTTTCCCCCAGCAAACCCCAAAGCGCCACTGAGGGAAAAAGGGAGCATCAGCGCAGCTTTCTGATCGCCTGTCTGTCATTTCAACGGGCCGCCCGGGAAGGGGGAACATAAGTCCCTACCGGCGCTCCGTTGTCCGCTGCCGCTCTGCAAAAAAAAACCCCCCAAAAAAACAGGGAAACTCGCCCTGCCACCAAAGAAAAAGTCACGCACGGCAACCTCCGACACCCCCCCCCCCCCCCCCCCCCCGGCTCCACCACAGGGGGGGCGGAGGGTTTCCCGGAGGGAAAAAGAAAAGAAAAAAAAACTCTGCAGTGCCCCCCCTAACATGCCCACGAGTCCTAGTGGGAAATACAGCCCTGCTAAGGAAAAAGTGGAATTCCCACGACCCAGCAGTGGGGGGCCAATACTTTTTTCCACCATAATTTGCAAATAAATTCTTTCCAAATCAACAATGTGATTTTTTGGGATTTGTTTTTTTTTCATTTTTTCTATCATAGTTGAGGGCTACCCCTGATGTCAATTACAAGGGGAGAACTTGGCCCAAATTTTGGGGCCGACCAAATACTTTTTTTTTTTCACTATAAGTGTGTGTACAGCACAAACTGTCAATCAATGCATTGGCGGGGGCATAACTTCCATTGTTTTTAAGGGGTCCATCATATTTTTTCTGCTTTTACTCAGAAATTCTGCTCAAATCATATAAACCTATATATCCAGAGCTCAACTGCTCCCCCAAACCGCGTTTTACTTTTTAATAGGGGAGCTGACCTCTGTGATATGTGACGTTGGGGAAAAGAAGATTTGGACAGAATTTTAATGCCTAACCTTTTTGTTTTTTAAAAAGGGGTTTCAGGGTAGTGGGGCCCCAAAAAATTCTACCCTTTTGCTATGGGGGGAAAAATGAGCAAACCATTTCCCTTTAAATTTTCTTTACTTAACCCCTTAAAACCCACCTTTTTGACCTTTTCTGACAGAGCCCCATTTTTTTTAAACTGTCAGTTTTCACTTTTTTGTGAGAATAACTTTTTGACACTTTTACCATCCATGTTTTCAGAGACTGTTTTCTCGTGACACATGGCTTTAAGTTATAAAAAATTTTGATCCATACAATCCTTGCTTTTTGTGAAAAAAATCAAATTTCATGAAAATTTAGAAAAAAATTTGTCATTTTGAAAGTTTCCAAATTTCTGTGGCAAGACAGAAATTATCACCACAAAATAGTTTATAACTACATCTACCCTATGCTAGTCCCCGAGTCGATTTCTAACTCTTATCAAACGACTTGAGGGGCCCTTAACAACCGGGTTAAAAGACCGACTGAAGTCCCCCCAAGTCGATTGCTAACTCTTATCAAATGATTTTCTTGACCTTAGCAACTGGCTTAAAAAACTGTTAGTAAATTTACAACGCATTCAGTCCTAGAAATAGCATATTTAATTTTTGTGTTTTCCAATTGCATCAGTATTGCATTGTATAGTAAACTTAGCTAATTATTTGTTTTTTTTTTTTAATGGCGTTCAAAATAACATGTTTATATTTATAGGGTTTAGGTCTTATGTACATGGCGACACCAAATATATGTACTTTATTTTTTGGGTCGATTGGCGTTTGTAAACCGGGAAAGAGCAGTGAACGTGTTTTTATTTTGTTTTTCGTGTTTCACTTTTTTTTTTTTGTTTTACTTTTTTCATTTTCCCTAGGGGGATTTGTATTGGTATAAACAGCATTGCTAGCACTCACCACCATGACAACATTTGTAAAATTCTCAATCCCAAAACCACATTTGTTATAGATTCCACTCTCCCAGATGACGAGCCTGCTTAGCAATAATCAGGGAAAAGGGTCAGGAATAAAATCACCGCCAAACTGGACAAATTTTGTCATCTGAGAAAACTGTGTGGAATCTCTAAAAAATTTTTTCCAACTTTGGAAAACTCTTCACCAGCTTTCCCAGACACCTGAAAAAGCTAAGCAATAAACAGGGACTGGGAAAGCACAGTACAACCCATAATAAAATAGGGCTTCTACAAAGGTGGTCACCTTTGTCCGACCACGTTTGCTCCTGTCTCACGTTGGCTTCCTGTCTCAAGGGCTCCTGCTGACAATAAAGTGAGCTCCTGCTGACAATCAAGTGGGCTCCGGCTGAGATTGAGGGGCCTCCTGCTGACAATTAAGTGGGCTCCTGGTCCTGGGATTTAGGGGGGCCTCCTGCTGACAATCAGGGGCTCCTGCTGACAATCAAGTGGGCTCCTAGCCATGGAATTTAAGGGGGCCTCCTGCAGTGCTGACAATCAAGTGGGCTTCTGGCCCTGTGATTCAAGAGGGCCTCCTGCAGTGCTGACAATCAAGTGGGCTTCTGGCCCTGGGATTTAAGGGGGCCTCCTGCAGTGCTGACAAACAAGTGGGCTCCTGGCCCTGGGATTAAGGGGGCTGCTGGCCCTGGAATTTAGGCTCCTGCTGACAATCAGTGATAGAAATCACATTCTGAGTCTGACTTAAACTTAAGCAGCTAAGGTGCTGCTGCCCGTGCTGCTCTGGGCGAAATGGTCTCCTCCTCCCTTTCCTGCTCCTTTGCACTGTGGCGCCGGGGAAACCCGGGACTGAACAACAACCCTCCGGAGTCCCGACCCCACAACAGCAGCGCAGCGTGCATTTGGGGAGGAGGGGGAAGACATGGGCGGGGCCCGGGGGGTGACGCTCCGCGGTCCGGCCCGCAAGGTTTTGCATTATAGTTTAGCGGCCTGACGGCCCACACTGACCGGGGGCATTTGCAGACACGGCAGCAGATTAAAAACAGTGATGTGCGCATGCGCCCCCCTGCAAATCGTTGCCTTTGCCAAAAAGCTAACCCAACCCTTTGGGACCTAACAATCGGCCCGGGGGGGTGTGGCGGCGCCGGGGGAAAACCATAAAGCCTACTAAAAGGTTTTGGGATCATTTTTTTTTTTTTTTTAAAAAACAAATTTAAAGGGTTAAAAAATTTATTTGTAATTTCTCACATTTTCAAAAAAATTTGGCAATATACATTTTTTTAGGGGGCCATTTTTAGTTCTGACTGGCCTTTTTAGGGACCGCAAGTTAGATACCCCCATAAATACTCCCCTCTAAGAAAAATAGAAAACCCCTTTAAGTAATTTCCAAAAGTGTTTAGGAAGTTTGATAAAACCCTTTAAGGGTAATTTTACAAATTAAAGCAAAAATGGAGGTGAAATTTCATAAAATTTTTACTATTTTTGTTCAGTTTTCCAAAATTTAAACCATTTTTCACTGGAATAAAGGTAAAAAAGTGGGCTAGGTAAAAGCAACAAAAATATCAAAACCCCCCGGGCGCCGTTTTTAGCGATATCCCATATGTGGCCCTAGGGGGATTAAATTTTGGGTCAACCATAAAGCCCCTAATAAGGAAGCACCTACAATTTCCCCCTGGGGTCCCAATTTTCCCAAAAAAAAGATTTTATTTTGGGGTGGGAATTTTTGGTTTTGAGGACACCCAACGTTTTTCTAAAAAAATTAAAAAAACCCCCTAAAAAGACCCCCCTATCCCCGGGGGTTTCAGTGAGTAATTTTAACCCCCCCAGGTGATTCACAATTTTTTTTTTTGCATTAAGGCTGGGGAAAATTAAAAAAAAACTTTTTTTTTCCCCAAAAATCTGAAAATTTTTGCTAAGAATTTTTTTATTTAACATGGAATCCTGGGAAAAAAGAACCCCAAAAATTTTTTTACGCACGTTCTTCCAATTTAGCAAAAACCTTTCATGTTTGGGGTAAACGCTGTTTTTTGGGGAATGGCCGGGGATAACAAGGGGAGAGCGCTATTTCGCCCTTTTTTAAAGCAGAAATTTTTTGGGGTGGGCCCTGTCCATTTGCAAAGCCCCCCCCAAAAATAGCAAACAGGGAAAACCCTTCTTGAAGGGGCCCCCCCATTATTTGGGTTCCCAAAACCCTCAAAGGGGTTCATCCC
>JAODAL010063825.1:0-19041 GCA_025379985.1 Phyllomedusa bahiana
CAAAAGGTTCAGCTAAATTTCCCCCTGAAATGGCAAATCACATCCAGCTCATTTCCACCCATGATACAGGGAAAATATTTTCTGTTAAATTAAACCCCCTCCTCACACAATCTCTTGCTAAGAGCAGTTGTACCCATTGATCGTAGCTGCTGACTTCTTGGGGGAGGGGAACTGGTGTTGCTAGAACAGCAAATTAAACAGCTCCACCCCCTCGGACCCGAACCCCGGCATTTTTTTTCAATGTATACGTGCCTCTCCCGCAGATACTCCAGTGGGTTGCAAGCAGCCCTATACTTGCTGGGGGAACAGATTCTTGTTTCATATTTTGGGGCCATAACCTGCTGGAGGACACACATATATACCTATTACATACTTGGGGGGGGGCCTAAAACCCCTGCTTGGGGCAACAGCCATACACCTTTTAATATTTGGGGGGGCCCTTTCATTCGGGGGGATACAGCTATTGCTTTTTTTACTACGGGGGGGCCTAAAACCCCAGCTGGGGGGCACAGTTATATACCTATCTACATACTGGAGGGCCCTATAACCGCTGGGGGACACAGCTTTTATTTATTTACATATGGGGGGGGGGCTTATAACCTCTAGGTGACACAGCTACATACCTTATTGAATACTGGGGGGCCCCATAATTGCGGGGGGACACACTTATACTTATTTTAATGGGGGTGGGGGGGGGGGGGGCTTAAAACCTGCTGGGGAAAAAAGCCTCCCCAAATGGAGTTATGGGGTAACATTCTGAAAAAACACAGTATATCCTATCTACATACTGGGGAAAAAACCTGTGCCCTGCTGGGAACACAGCTTAAAACCCTACTACATAGGGGGGCCCCCCATAACAAGGTGACCAGACACCCACTTTTCCCCCTATGCCCCTTCAGGGGGACATTCCCAGTCGTCACTGGCTCCCAATCCTGCAGTGGGCCCCCAGAGCGCATTTTGGGAAGCTTTTTGCAGAGCAGAGAGAGTTTTTTTGCTGCTCCGCTGATACCCACAGTATCCACCACGGGCATGGGAACGGGGTGGACCCCTGCTTACAGCAAGGGGGTTTTCTAAAAACTACCTATAGGGGATTTAAAACCTGCCTTAATCCCTGAGAGGGCCCTTTTCCTCCTTAGGGGAAATAACCTTCCCTTTTCAGGTTACCTTCATCCTTCCAGCGCATCATGGGAAAAACGTATTCTCATTTCCCTGTACGCGACCTGGAGTATTTGCTGCGAGGGAATGCCCACACAAAATACGGGGTTTTTAATCTTTAAATTTATCATGAAATTTGGGTTTTGATCTTATATATACATGATTTTAGATGTCTTCAGTAGTGCTTTTGACTAAGGGGGCCCCTCAAGCCCGAAACGCGTCAGCTTAACTACCTCCCCTTGTAGGGGGACACCGCTACCTATGTCTCCCCACCCCCCAGCAGTTTATAAATTTGCTGATTTTTTCTCTGTTATTTTTTCAAAAAAACCCTTGGATGTTTTATCTCTACTGGGGTCGTGCTGGACCTTCCACCATTTTCTATGGGGGAAATATACCTGTCTAACTGCCTATGGGGACCATACCTTTTTATATCCAAGAGAAACCTATTCCCATTTTGGGGGACCTATTCCGCCTCTGGAGAACCCATGCCTCCCAAGGGGGGACCCCAAACTAACCTGCCTATGGCCATGCCCCCCTATGTCGCCTATGGGGGACCTATCCCCCCTATAGCATATGGGGCCTAACTTGCCACAAACCCTCTAAGGGGACCTATACCTCCTTACTGCCCATGGGGACCTAACCTGCCCATGGAGGACCTATTTCCGCCCCATTCTGCTATGGGGGGATATTCCTGCTTATGGGAAAATTGTCTGCCTATATGCCTATAGGAGATGTATTACGTATAAGGGAAAACTATAAAAGCCATGTGGGGTTTTTTACCGCCCCATACTGCCTTTGGAGGACCTTTTCGCCCAAGGGACCTATCCTGCCTTTAAATGCCCTATGGGGACATTAATGCTTTTAAAGGGGGCCCTTTTGGGTGCCTAACTGCCTATGGGAGCCTATGCATGCACGCCTATGGGGGACATAGACCTGCCTATGGAGGACCTATTCCTTCCTATTTTGCCTATGGTGGACCTATACCTCTTATGGGGACTATGTCTGCCTATATGCCCTAAAAAGAGATTATTTTCTGTATATGGAGAATCTATAAATCCTATGTGGGGTTTACACCCGCCCACACTGCATTAAAGGACCCTTTTCCTGCTAAGGGGACCCATACTACCCATACTGCCTATGAGGGCTATACCTGCTTATGGGGACCATTTCTTGCCTATACGCCTAAGGGGCCCCTATACCTGCCTAGGGGGGACATATACCCGCCTATACTGCCTTGGGAAACCTTACCTGGCTTTAAGGGACCATACTTGTCAACTGCCCCATGGGGGGACATATACTGCTTTTACTTCCTATTGGGGGACCCATGTCTTACATGGGGGGGCCAAACCCCTATATTGCCTATGGGGACAAAAATTTCCCTATTGAGGACTTATTCTTCCTATTCTTTTCTAGGGGGACCTATACCCGCTTTTGGGTAGTATTCCTCCCATAGGGGATTCTTGCCTATACTGCCTAAAGGGGACCTATAATTCCAATGGGGACCCATACCTGCCCATATTGCCCATGGAGGACCAATTCCGCCTATTTTTTCCTATGGGGGACCTATTCCCGTTATAAGATTCTATACCTGCCTAAGGGACCCATACCTGATAAGGGGTACCTATGTTCCTATAGGGGACCCACCCTGCCCATGGAGGACCTATACCTGCCTATGGGGGACCTATACCTGCCTATTCTGCCTATGGGGGAACCTATACCTGCTCATGGGCCTATGTTTTTCCTATACTCCCTTTGTAGAAAGACCTATTCCTGCCTATGAAGGTCCTATAACTGCCTATACTGTCTATGTGGGACCCTATACTGCTTATGCGAATCTAATGTCTGCCTATGCTGCCTATAGAAGATCTGTTCCTGCCTATGGAGGACATATACCTGCCTTTGGGGACCTATACTGCCTATACGGGACCTAACCCTGCCTATACTGCCCATGTGGGATATACCTGCTTATTGGGGATCTCTGTCTGTCTATACTGCCATAAAAGACCTATTCCTGCCTATGGAGGACCTATACCTGCCTATGGGGACATTTACCTGTCTATTCTTCCCTTAGGGGACCTATTCTTGCCTATGGAGGACCTATACTTGATTAAATAAGGGACCCATGCCTGCCTATGGGTGACCTATTTCTGCCTATGGGGGACCTATGCCTGCCAATACTGTCTATGGGGGACCTATACCTGCCTATGGGGCTATATAACTGCTTACACTGCCTATTGGAACCTATAACTGCCTTATGGGGGGAACTATTCCTGATATTTGCCTATATATGCCTATACTGCCTATGGGGACTAAAACTGCCTATGGAGGATGTATACCAGCCTATACTGCCTATGGGGGACCTATACGCTTATAGGGACCTAGTCGCCTGTACTGCCTATAGGGGGACATATTCTGGCTTCAAGAGGACCTATACCTGCCTTTAGGGAACCCATGCCTGCTTATGGGGGACCTATGCCTGCCTATGGGGTACCTATTCCTTCCCATGGGGGACCTATGCCTGCCTATCCTGCCTATGGTGGACCTATACCTGCTTATAGGGACCTATGTCTGCTTATACTTTCTAGAGGGGACCTATACCTGCCTATTCCTGCCAATTCTGCCTATGGGGGACCTAGACTTGACTATACTGCCTATGGGGACCAATTTCTGCCTATGGGGGACCTATGTCTGCCTATGGGGGAACCTATGCCTGCCTACTAACTATGGGGGCCTATATCTGCCTACAAACTATAGGGGACCTATTTTCGACAGATGTTCAAAAAACAAAAAGGGAGATTATCCCTCTTACCGCCTCCGGTGCTGTTTGAATATCACTTCATGGCCGAGTGACATGGGGCATGGATGGTCTCTCCGACTCCAAAGACAACTCATGGATACTCATGGGGTTAATTAAAAATTCCTGGCTAATTCACAGTAATGCTTTAAACTTTTATCCAGAAGAGATCCCAGAGGTGCTTGTTTTTAAACGTGTGTTTTTTAGTTACTCCTTACTAGGATTAGGAGCTCAAGACAGCTTGAAACACATCAGGGGGAGCATGTTAGACCAGGGGCGTCGCTAGGTAGTTTTGTTCGGGGCACAAGCCCCGGACCAGACTCCCTGTGCCCCGAGTCTCAGAACGTCCGGTTCCAGGTCATTACTGTGACCTGTAGAGCCGACAAGCTATTGCACTGTCTGTGCGTCCCCTGGACGCTCATACAATTCAGAGCAGCAGCAGCTATGTGCAGGCAGCGAGGGGGAGGGCGACTGCTCGGGATGACGGGAGCTGAGGAGGGAGGAGGGGGCGCCGCCTGCTCACACTGTTAAGGGAGTCAGGAAGCAGCGCGCTGTCCAGCCGTGAGAGGTCTTCACCCCCTGCTGTGCTCCTATCTCGGGACCAGACCAGCAAGAAGTGAGTGAGGAGCCTCAGTGCCGAACAATAATTTTAAGTAGTGTAATAAGGGGGAGACAAAATAATGTTCATGAATGTGAACTGTACTGAATGTATGTGTATGTAAATGTGTATGTATGTGTTTGTAGAGATGTCTGTGTGTATGTATAAATGTGTATACGTGTGTGTGTATGCTCTGTATGTGTGTGTATGCTCTGTATGTGTGTGTATGCACTGTATGTGTGTGTATGTATGCCCTGTATGTGTATGTGTGTATGCCCTGTGTGTATGTATATTTGTGTATACACACACATATCCACAATATCACCTCATTCACATCACTAAAACATAATCCTGCCTGTGTGTCTGTTAGGCTATGTTCACACGGTGTATTGTGACGTGTACAGAACGTGCTGCAATACACTGTGTGCTTCAGGAGCTCGCGCTGATCAACACGTCTTCTCGAAGCACGGGTGTTCTGTCTAGCAAGGCTGAAAGAATATTGCCAGATAGCCACGTATGCAATACTTGTTGTAATAGTGCCATCTGCTGGCCAAAGTTGTACAGTGCTTTATATAAGTGTTACAGATCCACCTTAAGACTGCAGAGAATTCTGGGAGAATGATGTCACAGGTGAAGTGCATGCTGGGAAGAAGAAGGCCATTTCAGAGCAGAATCTGGACAGAGTCAGTCACACTTCACTGCTCTCCTGTGCACACATCTTTATCCATTTCTCCGACTTAGCATAGCTGGTAAGAGTTTGATCAGTATGCTGTGATGTTAGTGTATTATAAAAACTGTTAATAGTTAGAGTGCAGTTATTATCCGGGTACCTCATGTATTGTCTATCCTATGTGCTCACATGTTTAGGCAGCCATGTTTCTTGCCATGTGCTCCTGTACTAAGAGTGTACTATAATGTCATTATCATGTTGTCATGCTGATCACTGACATCTGTGTTTTCTGCATTGTTTGTAGTTTTACCGCATAATTCTCCCTATCAACTCCATGCCTTATCCATTCACTCACGTTCAAGCTGTTAACTAATAAAAAGAGTTAAAAGTTCAGAACAAAGTTTGGATTTATTGGAAACATAGGAGAAGGTTTAGCTGGATGTCGGAATACACACAGTGAAACGTGTAAGAAGACAGAACAGTAAAACAGCTGCTAGTCACAAGCGATAGTGGATCAGACTATACGGAGCCGCCATCACTCACATAGTCATACGCAAGACTTTGCAGCGGCTGCATATTGTCGCAAGGACGAGTGAGCATCCACAGCCGTGCAGCGCAATCCAGACTACGCTGATATCCGCTCCTATGCAGTTTGCAGTCTGCAACCAGACACACAATGTCTGCTAGCCAAGCATCTTCACTCAAGACAAGGTCCTTTGCAAGCCGCTCTAGCAAGACTTCAATAAAGGAAATGGCTGCTCTCGCTCGTGCTGAGCCGAAGCCGCAAAAGAAGTAAAATCATCCTTTGCAGCGCAAGAAAAGCAATGAAAGCAACAGAGAGCAGGCGTAGAAGCGTCTCTGGAAAGACTTGCCGCAGACAAAGAAACAGCAGCCGCAATGGCCAAAGCAGAGTTCCTGGAAGCTGTGGAATCCTCCGCATCTGAGAAACGCAGCAGCGTACTCGGGCCAGACCTAGAGCGTCAGGACACAGCACAGCGCGTCTCAGAATACGTCCACCAGCATTCCAGAACAGATGACAACCATCACCAACTTCATCAACCAGCCTACACAGATTACCAGAGATCCTACCTGGAACCACAGTACCTCAAGCAGGAAGGTGTGCAACAAAGCGACAACAACTACAACCGCCATTCTGCTGAACAGAAGATACGATCTTCGCCCCCCATTAAAGGGACACCCTTTGCTTCCGAACGGTATTATACTGACTACTCCACCAGGGAAAACCCTAAAAGGTATGATGGATACACCTTACACACACCATGGGGGGGGGGGGGGGGGGGGGGGGGGGGGGGGGGGGGGGGGTGGGGGGGGGGGGGGGGGGGGGGGGGGACAATGGCACACCAGTCAATAGGCAGTAAAACCAGGCCTCCATGAACTTGCTAACTTCCTTGCGGAAACGGGAGCTGGTACAAAGGGACTTGTAAAGTTCAATGTTCGTCCTTCCTGAGAGTTACCGAGCTGGCGTACCTCCTTCGAATGGCCATTCAGAGTTTAGACCGTTCTGTAGCGAGGAATTGACCTCTGGCAAAGTTGGCTTGTGAAGCGAGTCTGCTGAAACACGCTAAAAGATCCGAGACATTACATAAAACTACCTGTCACAGGCGTAAGGATGGTGTGGGAGAGTTGGGAGTGACCTTGATGAATGCTATGGGTCCATAGAAGCGGTTGGAAAAGCTGCTTTATATAAGAAGACTCTATAACTTTCCCAGAGTAGCAACCAAGGGCTACCAGAAGCTCAGGATGGGGGGGCACTGCTGAGTGACTTGTTAATGGCGGTATCTGGTTGCTCAGGCAGACGTTGTGTTCTCTACCAGGGTTAGCGTTCCTAGACACTGCCAGGGGTGTTAATCCAATTGTAAAAAATGCTTCCTTATAACTTGCAGGAGAAATGGATTATGCACGGGTACTCGTTTAAACAGCACTCCATAATGTACCATTTCCTCCTTCAAAGTGTTTGTAGATTGTGTTATGAACAGGCGGAGAATCAGAAATGATCCCAGTTTTGATTATGCTATGTCATGTCACACTGGCCCCTGATGTCAACCTCATAATACACAGTGGCCGTCCACAAACAATGTTAACTTCCTCAGGTTTTCCTTCAAGGGTGCCTCTATGTCCCCCAAGAGGATTTAACAGCCCTACTGGGACCCTCAGCAAGCATTGTCCCCTACACCAAAGAAACCGCATCCTTACTAAAATGTAGAGTCTTCAGGGAAAGGGCCTTGAGGAACCGCCAAAGAGTTTCCTCAAGGAGAACACACATCTGCTTCAGGTGCTGCCACAACAACATCGCACTTCGCCAGGAACTGCGAGGCCACCGACGTAGAAGACACCCAGATTAGTCACCCTCTCAGTGTACGGAGATAGGCAAGGGCACTTGTAGGAGGAAGTCCTGTTTCTAAAATCTGCCTGTCAGAGTCTACGCAGCAGGCCATCAGAGAAGAAAAGGCAATCAAGTTATATGCAATATCTTAGACGATCAGAGCAACAGGTCTCTAGTAAGTCCACCTTCTTTGACACCTTGGCATCAAAGGGCCCAGCTCTCCCTACTCCTTAAGGACATCGTGCACCGGTACTGTCGAGACGGCGTGGAGGAAGGCAAAGGGTATGGGTACAAAGTTGAGTCCATGGATGGCCAAAACCTGTTTGTCTATGCCAAACCATACTGGGAGTGCATCAGATTCCCGCAACAGGGTTCAGAGATACCTACCGGATGTAGCTGAATTTCACCCCCATTTGAAGGTTATAGCTCACCTCATACCCGAGCTAGACCCAGAGGCAAACGATTGTTTTACTCCTTGGGAGAGATATTACTACTGGTCCTTCACGGCTAGAGCGCAGACAGATTTAATGGTCTCAGTATGCTCCATACGCCCAGAGGGACTAGACCTAGGATGGGTATCATAGGAGATGTCTGTCTTGGAGGAGCTACACAAAGCGGACCTCAGTCAACAGTATCTCACTAGGTACACTTGAAAATGGTCGTCCTTCTCTCTTCCAACCTTGTCAGAGTAGTTTCTGGTAAAGGAGTGTCCACACAGAGATTCATTACCTTGCCCGTTCACAGACCCTTCATGTGAAGACCACGCTTGTCGACAGTGAGCAAGACCACATAGGGTTGCACAGTTTTCCACAGAACAAGAGGAAGACAAACAGAGGGTAGCGATGTCCATTGAAGCCAGGCTGTTCTTGGACAGAATGGATCGAGAAATAGTAAAGGATGAGTCAAAAAGTTGGATTGCACCTTTGCCATTTAAAAACCCCAGAGACCACGCTACCCAACAACAGAGAAAGTGTTTATGGTGATTTGTCTCTCTCAGACATGAAAAACTCCAGAGGTCACTAGAGACAGACAAACACTTCTTCGCCTTCATGAGAAGTAATTCCAGAACATCATGCAGAGATTGCCCCCAGCGCTTTTTTCAAACGACTCTGAAGAGTGTTGGGGGATTACCTACCATATTTGGTATTATCATCCAACAAAAAACAGGTTCAGATAAGAGTAGTTCTGACTCAAGTGCAAGTGTGCGAAAGGTGTCTCACTCAGTGATGTCTACTGTCAGGCACAGACCTCAAACAACAGACTCCTCTAGAAGTGCTTCTACGTTTCGCGAGATGCTGTGGCATTTATGGCTGATATACAACAGATGTCACGGCTTTCTCGGTCATGAAAGAAACACAGAGAGCTACTTTCTAGAGGTTCTTCTGGTACCGTGACAACTAACCCTGAAAGACATCATCGAGTACCGAGATGAGAGTGAACGTCTTTTGACAGTCTTCCCCAGCAGTCGCCATCTATGGTCTCAGACATTAGGACAGACGAGGTTTGAAGCAAAGTACCGGGTCGGATGCTAGGAGACCTTCGGGGAAAAGGACTTCTATGTTGATGACTGCTGAAATCCACACACACTAATGAGCAGCAGCACTCAGCTTCTCAAAAGGGTCAAGAAATGCTTGCTCTAACCAATTTGAGGTTGCACAAGATTGCTTGCCAGCAGCCGAGAACTTATGGGGCCCTTTCTCCTCTCAAGACCACTCAGCCGACTAAAAGACTTGGATATAGGCTGTGACTTCACCTTCTATGCAAGAGCCTTGGGTTGCTTGGGATCAAAAAGGCAGATGCTTTCACCTTCCAAGTCAACAAGGAAGAAAAGCCTTCACACGCAGAGGTTCCTGTCTGCCATAAACAGTTTTATACGATCCTCGGGTTCGTTGCTCTGTCACTATCCAAGGTAACTGGATGTAATGGACTTCACCAAAGAGAAAAAAAAACCCCCAGGTCGCTGACTGTGATGACCGCTCCCACGAGAAAAGAGACTTGTTGGGCAAGTGGAAGAAGTCCTTGGACGCTTTGTCCAGCCTTCATGTGACACGGACATATGCTTCCGTGCCATTACAGAATTCAAAATGCAGACTTAGTATCTTCTGTGATGCCTCAGTCAAAGCGATTGCAGCAGTGGCATATCTAAAAAACTAATAGCATGTCAAAAGACCAAATGTCTATAGATTTGTTATGAGCCGGGACAAAATGGCGCCACTCCGTGAACACACAATCTCCCCAGAATGGAACTCTGTGCTGCTGTGCTAGCACTGGAAGTTGGCTGAACTATAACACACAGGACTGAACCTTGACTCAAGGAGAGAAGAGTTTCTACACAGACAGCAAGGTGTGGTCCTAGGTCATCTGTAACGTAAAACGACGCTTTTATGTCTTATCGCTGCAAAAGAGTGCTGAGGATCAGGAGATCCACTTAGTCCAAACAGTCGGCACTATGTACCCACGCCCATAATCCAGCGGACCACGCAACCCGATCTGTCTGCACCGAACCACCTGAAGACACAAAACATGGTATACGGGTCCCTGCATTCTGAACGTTCAAACGTCTTGCACTATGACCTGACCCGTTTTGAAACTGATAGAGCAGATGACGCAACGAGAAATCCGCCTCAAGTATCTGTTCTAAGTACAGGGACCTCTGACCACTGCTCCAATCCCATGTTTCAGCAGGTTCTCAACAGGACGTCGCTTGTCCGTGCTAATCTCTTGTTTAACTCACATGCTCAGACTTACAGTCGAACATTACCTGGAGAACAAGAATCTTGCAAGGGTTGGCTTCACTGCTAAACATGCTTTCACCGTTCCCAACCTAGAAGATCCAAGAACTTGATATTTACGTCATCAACGTGAATTTTAGCTAAAGGAAAACTAGACAACCTGAACAAGGGCAACCTGTTTCTAAAACAGTACTTTGAGAAAGCTCGACCCAATTATCGGAACCAAGCTGGGCTGCTCAGAATTGAGGGCTTGTCTTCAGAAGCCAAAGTGGAATTTATGGGAGAGAGGCAAATTATTTCTCAGGCAGTCGCAGAACTCTTATAGTTGTTTTCCTCCCAAAGAGCCTAGTGGTGACATCAGTTGATGTCAGGCGGGGAGGTGTGTCTGTTCTGCAAGGCTGAAAGAATATTGCCAGCCTAGCCACGTATGCAATACTTGTTGTTCATTAGTTGCCATCCTGCTGGCAAAGTTGTACAGTGCTTTATATAGTGTTACAGATTCCACCTTAAGACTGAAGAGAAATTCTGGGAGAATGATGTCACAGGGGATGCATGCTGGAAGAGAAGGCCATTCATTTCAGAGCTGAATCTGGACAGAGTCGTCACACTTCACCTGCTATCTGGGCACACATCTTTATCCATTCTCCGACTTAGCATAGCTGGTAAGAGTTTGATCAGTATTCTGTGATGTTAGTGTATTAATAAAAATGTTAAATAGATAGAGTGCCGTTATTATCCGGGTACTCATGTATGTCTATCTATGTGCTCACATGTTTAGGCAGCCATGTTTCTTGCCAAGTGCTCCTGTACTATGATGTACTATAAATTGTCCTTATCATTGTTGTCATGCTGATCACTGACATCTGTGTTTCTCTGCATTGTTTGTAGTTTTACCGCATAATTCTCCCTCTCAACTCCATGCCTTATCCATTCACTACGTTCAAGCTGTTAACTAATAAAATGAGTTAAAGTCAGAAACAAAGTTTGGATTGATTGGAAAACATCGGAGGAAGGTTAGCTGGAGGTCGGAATACACACGTGAACCGTTTAAGAAGACAGAACAACGGGGGATGGGGGGGGGTAAACAGCCTGCAAGCCCATAGACATGCCTTGACCATGTCACTTATCTCCCCGCGCATACATAAATACGATCGTATTGTACGCATGGGGAGAGGGACGTGTAATCCATAGTTCTCTATGAGAGCTATGGGATTACTGCAATTTAGTACGCAGTGAACATACCCTTAGACATGTAAACTCTGACCTGATGATGAATTATATATGAATTATTTTTTATACCTGTCATTTGTCAGGGTTTTCGTTTGATTTTAGCTGCTTGCAGCCAGACTAAGCTTGTTCACACTGCGTAAACCCGGGGACGCATTTCATGCCGTATTTGCGCTACAAATACGCCCGACATGCGACCGCTATTACGGTAAATCATTAGTTCTCACAGAGCTATGAGGATTACATCTCCTCTTTCCCGTGTGTACATTACACACTTATGCACAACGGGGGAGAGACAGTGAGTCACTTACAGCACTGATAGTGGAAGTGAATGGGGACCGTCCCCCCTCTCCCTCCCCCAGTACCTGGAAATACACGCTGAACAGTATGTCACTCCAAAACACCCGGTAGTACCTAGCCCTAAAGGTCTGATCACACAGCGCATGGTGGCACGGACCTGTGCACCCGCTATACGCTGCTCTTGGAAGTAGTGCCTCTCAGCGTGTAGTTAGTTTCTTGCAGCGCTCTGGCCACTCCCTTCCATCTTACACTTCCCACAGAATGAAGCGGCAGGTCACTTACTTTTAGCGCGCGGGTTTGTGTTGCAGGGAAAAAACAGGTGATCTAGCCCTCAATGCTATGATATTACCATATTTGTGGGTCGCAATTTAGGCGCTTACCGCACAGCAATCCCCACAAATACGCTGTGTATGATCACCCGATTGTAATGATGGTCCGTTACTTTGACGGGTAATTGCGCTTCAATGCACTGAAGACGGGCAGACTTATGGTAACTCATAGCAGTCAATGAGAGCAACGATTAACTGTTCTGGTGAGAATAACTATTAGTGGGGCTTCAGAGGAACGCACTCGGCCACAGTTTTTTCTCTGTTAAAAAAACACATGCGCGGTTCGATGGGGCGGTAAAAAACAACTGTGTGAAACCCGCCCTTCTGAGCAAAACACAACACAGGGCCCGGGCCCCGGATGTTTTGGGACCCTAGCAACGCCCCTGTGTTAGACTGCAGGATGCATATCTATAATTTTAGTAGTTACTAAATAAAATATGTGATTTTAACTTTCCATAAAACTTTATCGGATGCTAGATGTGAGCAAAAAGTTTTTGCTTGATAGGGAGACATATTGTAACGACATCAGTAGGGTCGCTGGACCACCGCAAGGATGGTGTAATCGACAGGGGATGGAATTTAAGTATGAGCCCGGTATTCACCAGAGCCCGCCGCAAAGCGGGATTGGACTAGCTGCCGGCGGAGAACTACCAGGTCGTCCCACTGGCGAGACTTGCTTGCGGTTGGCAGCCAAGGCAGTGCTTGGTACAGCATCGTGAGGCGTAGGCGGCGTCGGGGACGGCAGGAGGTCAGGCAGGGCGGCACTGGTTCGTGGTCAGGAACAGGAGCGTAGAGGTTCGGTAACGGTTTATTTAGACATGACAACGACGGCACTAGAAGCTATCTCTCTAGGCTGTACGGCACTTACAAGATCCGGCAAAGGTGACCCGGACGGAAGGTGGTTAAATAGGGTCACCTGCCAATCTTAGCCAATAATGGGCGTACTGGCCCTTTAACTCCTCGAGAGCCGGCTCGCATACTGCGCGCGCCTAAGGGTGCGGGGGCCGCGCGACGCCGGCCGGCCAGGCGGCGCGACGGCTACTGCGGTCCTTACCTTTCCTCTTGTTCCCTTCCTCTTTCTTCTTTTTCCTCTTTTATTTTTTCCCCTCTATTTCTTTTTCTTTTATTTTCCTCCTACACTTAAAAATTAATTTTTTCCTTACCCCCTTCTTATCTTCATAAAACCTTACCTCACAACATTTTCCAAATATTTATTAAAATACCACCCTTATATATCAATCCCCCGCTTTTTTTCACCCCCCACAACTTGGTGCCCCCCCCCCCCCCCCCACCCCCCCCCCCCCCCCCCCCCCCCCCCACCCCCCACCCCACCCCCCCCCCCTCCCCCCCCCCCCCCCCCTCAACACCCCCCCCCCCCCCCCGCAATCCCTCCCAATCAACCAGAATTGCCGTTTCCCCTAACAAACTCATCGCCAAGATCTCTTTAACCGAAAATACTGTTGGAGGCCTACGGACACAGGACGAGGAGGGACAACTTTTCTGGAGAAGCCGGTTCAACACGACGGCTTTAGGAGGTGATACATGGAAAGAATTAGGGATCCGCATCGGTGGGAGGGAGTTTGAGTTATTATGCACAGGTTATACGGCTCAGGATTTCAAAGGGGACCTAGGAAGCGGCGGGCCAGCTTGTAACTGGGCGATTTTTAGCCTGACATATTTGGCGGGACAGCCATTCGTTGTTCCAGGGGTAAAGGTTGGAGCCTGGTCTCCTCTTCTGTCCGCCTGGACCTTCAACGGGCGGCAGCACGTGAGGGGATGACGTCGTCTGGCTCCAGTACTGCCCGATAGGTCGTGGACCAAGGCCATCTACCAGAGGACTGGGGAGGAGGGGAAAGGAGGAGAGGAGGGCCGGGGAAAAATGCCGCCCCCATAACCAAATCTACACTAAAAAAGGGAGAAGCGCTGAGGACCCCTGAATCCCGTGAATAATGAAAAATTCGGCCCCAGGGGTAGGCGGTCCAGCCCACTCTTTCTGGCGAGCAGAAAAAAGTGGCCGTAAAGTAACTGCCCAGAATCTGGTTGACTCTCTCTACCCTTGGCCGTTAGATTTGCGGATGGTAAGACGATGAGAAGTCTAACTTCACCCGCAACGGGAGAGAGTGACGCGCCGTGAAACTTGGACACGAACTGACACCCCCCGACTCAGCAACGATGTGCTGGGGCAGGCCGTGCATGCGGAGATGTGAGTACAGAACAGGGAGGCAAGACGTGGTGCGGAAGGTAACCCGGGCAGTGGGCGAAGGAAGTGCGGACTTCTTCGCGAACCTATACCGTAACGACCAGTTCACGGTGTTGCCCCGAAGAGGATGGACGGTCGGTGATGCACTCCAGCGCCACATGGGACCATGGCTAGTACTGGGCCGTAGGCAGGGTCGCACGCAGCCCGTAGGACTGTGGCGGAAGGTACCTTATATCCGGGCCAAGTAGCACAGGCATCCCCGAAGTCCTTCATATCTTTAGCAGTCCTGGGCCACCAGGTAGAACCGAGAGATCAACTGGAACGATCTACGGGCCCCCGGAGAATGTCCTTCGAACAGGCGCAGTTGTCCCAATTCAGACTTTTCTTGCGCAGCGTGGCCGAAGTAGGTCTTGCCAGTAGGTATCTGCGGAGGAGACCAGGTGCTGCTGGGATCAGGTGTTCGGAAGGTATGATGTGTTGAAGTGCGGCTCCTCTCCGTAGACGTTCGGGGATCGCCGAGAGGAGAGGCATCAAGCCCTGATGTTCTTCTCGGTGGGCGAAAATGATCCGGAAGTCAATCTGGAAAAAAAAAAGTGACCACCGTGCTTGCCGAGGATTGAGGCCTGGTCGATGGAGGTACAGAAGATTTTTGTGATCAGTGTTACACCTCGAAAGGGATGACGAGATCCCGCCAGACGATGCCGCACTCTTCCAGGGCCTTCTTGTTAGCGAGGCAATTCTCGGTCCCCAATAGCATAGTTTCCTTCTGCCAGACGAAGAAGGTCTTGGAGAAGAAGCCGCAGGTGACGGTTTTTTCCCCCTGGGGACCCTTTTGAGTAAGAACAGCTCGCGCCCAGGCCCCCACCAAGAGGCATCCACCTCCACGAGAGAAAGGCTTCTCAGGATCAGGGCGTGGCCGAATTAGAGTGCGGAAGGCAAAGCCGACTTAAAATCCGAGTAGGCTCATTTCGGCCCCGCCTGTGGCCAACATTTGGGATTGGCCTTTTCCTGGTGAGAGACACAAATAGGAGCCACCAGTGTAGAGACGTAGGGATTATAAACTGTCGATAATAATTGGCACAAGCCCAAAAAACGTGTTGTATGGCTCGAAGCCAAACAGGTCGTGGCCATTTGCCAAGATAGCAGACAGCCTTGGTGGGATCCATTTGCAGGCCTCGGTCGGAGGGACAATGTAATCCGAGGAAAGGCAAGGACTGGGTTGGTGGAACACGCACTTCTCTAACTTGGGTACAGGCGGTTGCTGCGAAAGGCGTTTGCAGGACCTGGCGACCTGAGATAGATGGGTCGGAGGTCAGGGGAGTGGAAAGGAGAGAAAACCAGAAATGTCGTCCCGATACACGATGACCCACGTGTAGAGCAGGTCCCTGAAGATGTGTTTCACGAACTCCTGAAAGACCGCGGGGGGGCATTGCAAGACCGAATGGTCACCGTATTCAAAATGGCCGTCGCGGGTTATTGAACGCCCGTCTTCCACTCATCTCCCTCACGGATCTGATGAGATTGTATGCCCGCGCAGGTCCAGGTTGGAGAAGAAGACCATGGCTCCTTGTGAAGACGGTCAAATAGTTCCGTAATTTAGTCGGCAACGGGGTACCGGTTTTTCACGGTAATTTGGTTCAGGCCCCGGGGGTAGTCAATGCAGGGACGGGAGGAGACACCTCCGTTTTGCCACGAAGAAGGAAAAAACCCGGGCTCCGGCGGGGTGATGAAGACTTGCGTATAAAGGCCTTTTGCCAGGTTCTCACGGATATAGTCGACATGGCCTGAGTCTCTGGTCTGGACAACGGGTGTAAAGCTCTACCTCGAGGAGGACTGGTCCCAGGACGAGGTTCAATTGGGACAGTTCATAGGGACGGTGAGGAGGAAAGATTCGGCCCTGTTTCTCCGAAAAGCGTGTCCACGTAGTCCCGGTATGTAGTTCAGGCGGGAGGAAGGCCTGGCAGGGGACTGTAAGACTGATGAGGTGGAATGAACCCGGACAGGCCGCCGGAACTGAGAGACAGCGATTCTGGGCAGTCGGAGCTCCAGGTAGAATCTCCCCGGTTCTCCAATCGGAGGGTTGGGCATTTGGGGCATGGAGCTTAGCCACGGAAGACCAGAGGATAGCGCGAGGATGACCCGAGGGAGGACGGTTCGAAGGTGATCTTCCTCCTTGTGTAAGGCCCACACGCGTGAAGGAGACAACGGCTTGGTCACGGTACCGGATGGCCTCACTAAGTAGCTCGCCACTCACGGAGGATATTAACCAGAGGGCTTTCCCAGACGGGTCACGGAAGGCGATACTGGGACACCAGGGAGGCATGAAATAAAATTCCCGGCGGGCTCCAGCGGTCCCGACAGGCGGGGGCACCGAAAAAAAAAAAAAAGCGAGTTCCGGAACCCGAAAGAAACCTCAACCTCTCATAGTTAGCGTGGAGAGGAAGTGCTTCACACCCAGGGAAGCCTCTTCGGGACCATAGCCTAGGTGCGGGGGCGTTTCCCTGCCGCTGTGGGGCGAAAGGCGGGCAACCATTGCGGAAAAAGTTGATCGGGCTGTTACAGTAAAGGCACAATTTCTCTGCCCGACGACGGGACAGCTACTGTTCGGACAGATTGCCGGTCCACCTGCATGGGTTCTTCACTGGTAGGAAGTGGAAAGCGGCATCTGGGGTCTTTGGAAGACCGGGGCCAGGCCAGGACGAGGCAACGGCGGTGGTCGGGCGAGATCACGTTCCTGGCGTAGTTTCCTCTTTGTCGCTCGGCGAACGAACCTCGTCCGAGAGTTGCTAGGTGGACCAGGTCGCTAGAGAGGACGGATCTCTCTAGCCGCTTAGGGCGTCCTTAACTCTCGGGACAGGCCTTTTTAAAAGTGGCACGTAGGGCGGCGTCGTTCCAGGTCAGCTCCGACGCCAGGGTCCGGAAACGAACTGCGTAGTCGCCGACAGAAGAGTCACCCTTCGTGCGCAGGTTCAGTAGACGGTCTCTGCCGAGGAAGCCCGTGCCGGTCTTCAAAGACATTGGCGGAACTCAGAGGAGAGGGAAAGTCTGTAGGTCCGTCGTTACCGGATTCGCCCCGGGGCGTCCCAGAGAGGGGTGGCCCCAAGCTCGAGCCTTCCGGACAGCAGACTGACCACTGAACCGGGCCCAACCTTGGAACGTTCAGGGGGCAAATTGACGGCCATCAATTTCATCGTGATCGAGCACTGGGTAAATAAATCCCCTGCCCACAGTTTGGGAGCGTCCCGTCAAACTTTTGTCAGGTAGTGGTAAGCGCAGCCGAGAAAAGTCCGGGTGCTGGCGGACTGGTGTCGCCACAGGAGGAGGAAGTCGGCGGTGGTTTGGTTAGCCAGGATGTTGCTGCATCCTGGCGGTACAACAGGTTCAGCTTGCTGGGCTTGTTGCGCTAGATGATGAGACTGGCTGAGCCACTATCGCCGTGAGATCCGGATTCACTGGGCAGAGGTACCTTGGCGGGATCATGGCCGGATTCTACTGTAACCGAATGCAGGTTGTAGTGGATCCGCTGGACCACCGCAAGCCGATTTGGAGTGTAAGCCGTACCAGGGGACGGAATTCTAAGTAGAGCCCGGTTTTCACCAGAGCCCGCCGCAAGCGGGATGGACTTGCTGCGGCGGGAACTACCAGGTCGTCCCATGGCGTGACTGCTTGCCGGTGGCAGCCAAGGGAGTGCGTGGTTACTGAATCCGTGAGGCGTAGGCGGTAGTCGGGGGACAGCAGGAGGTCAGGACCAGGCGGCAATGGTTCGTGCCCCTGGTCAGGGAACCGGCGCGTAGAGGTTCGGTACACGGTGAGACGAACAACGAGGCACTAGAAGCTCTCTATAGGCTGTACGGACTAATGATCCGGCAAAGGTGACCCGGAAGAAGAGGGTTTAAAATAGGGTCACCTGCCAATCTTAGCCAATAATGTGCGTACTGGCCCTTTAAAATCCTCGAGGCGGCGCTTGGCAGCGCCGCGCCTAAGGGCGGGCGCGCGCACGCCGGACCGGCCAGGCGAGGAACGAGAGGGAACCCCCTCAGGAGGCGCCGGAAGGTAAGGGAGAAGCCGGGGGGGACCCGGAACCCACAACCCCAACACCCCCTGCGGGCCGGCACAAGGGGCAGCGTGGGACCCCGCCGGCGGTGACAACACGAGTGCGCCCGCAGCCCGGGCGAGGGGCTGCGGGACCACCCGTGACACATATGCCTGCCTACCTGTTAATGGGGGATCCTATGTCTACCGTATACTGGCCTAAGGAGAAGTATTATGGTATATGGAGAATCTATACATGCCTATGGGGGATTTATAACTGCCTATACTGCCTAGGGAGGACCTATTCCTGCCTATGGGGGACCTATACCTGCCTATTCTGCCTATGGGGGAACCTATACCTGCTCATGGGGACCTATGTCTGCCTATACTGCCTATGAAAGGGACTATTCTGGTCTATGAATAGGGTGGATTTTTTCTATACCTGCCTATGGGGGAGCTATTCCTGCATATGGTTACCTATGTCTGCCTATAGGATACCTATCCCTGCCTCTGGGTGACCTATACCTGTCTATACTGCCTAAAAGGGACCTATTCCTGCCGCTGGAGGACCTATACTTGCCTAAGAGGGGACCCATGCCTGCCTATGGGTGACCTATTTCTGCCTATGGGGGACCTATGCCTGCCAATACTGTCTATGGG
>JAODAL010063826.1:0-19040 GCA_025379985.1 Phyllomedusa bahiana
TCCAGCCCCAAAAATTTTTAAGCCTAAAAATTGTGCTTTTTTGTGTCCAGCCGGGGGTTTTTTTTTTTGACAAAACTTCCCCTCACAAAATCCCCTTTTTTCCAAAATCTTATTTTTTAGAAAAAAATTTGAACTTTTCCGGGAATGCCCCAACGGTGATAGCCAGTGCTGCCGACGGGCATCTGTTAACACGGAGGTTCAGCTCCGGGCCCAAAGACTTACAGTAGGCTGACCCCAGCCTTCCTCATACACATCTAAAACCGGGACATTTTGAAAATTTCTCCCTCTACGAGAGTGCGCCCCTCCGTAGGGAGTGGGGTACCAAATTGAGCTTCATTTGGGAAAATTGTTTGGGGGGCCGACGCTCCCTGTTCCACCCGGTGCCCTTTACCCTTGGTTTTTTTTTTCCTTTTAAACTCAACGTGCGGGGAGGAAGTTGTCTCTGTTCTTTTTTTCTCTGTTCGTGTTTCCATACTCCATGTCCTCTGAATAACCTCATCTGTTCAAGTTTTCCCTTTTCCCCCCTTTCTACAATTCAGGGGAATTTTTTTGTATTAGCCTTTTTTGTACATGCAATTTTTTTGGGTTTTTAAATTCTAAAAAACCCCTTTTTTAAAAATAGAAGGAATCCACCACCCCCCTTTGTTTCTCTTTTTTAAAAATTTTCCTTAAATTTTTGTCTCACTACAGGGGAAGGGGGCCCCCTACATAATTTTAAAAAGATCTTCCCAAAAACAATCTTTTTGCAATATTTTGCCCCTTTAACATTCCAAACCTTTTCCCTTTTTTTTGAAAAGCAAAGGGCCCCAAAAAAAATTCCCAAAACATGCCCCCCTTCACCACGTTTGAAAATTTTGTGAAAACAAATGTCTGTTAAAAACCCCAAAATTTTTTTTTTAAAATAATGGGACCTGAAATTTTTAGTTTAAATTTTCACAACAAAAAAAATGCCCCCAAAAAAATTTCCCAAAAAACATGCCCCTTTGGGCCCAAATTGATGACAATTGAAAGAACAAATTTCGGGTTAGAAACCACATTTTTTTAAAATAGGACCTGTACAAATACTGTTTTTCACAGCAACATAAACCAAAAAAATTTAAAAAAAATGACTTCCCCCAGCCCCCTGTTAAAAATTGGGGAGGGGAAAATGCCACTTAAAAGGGCCACATTTCGTTCCAAAGGACCTTGATTATAGCTGAAATCTCACAAACCCAAGCCCCCAAAAACCATTGACGTTGCGAAAATTTTAATGAAAAGCAAGTAAAGGGGAATCCCGTTTTTTTAAATGAAACCTTGTAAAAATTTGGGTAATTTTTTACAGCTCCTCAACCGCAAAACCAGAAAAAATAACTTTTGGGGGAAAGTGAGAATAAAAAATTGCATTAAAAAATTTAAACATTTAAAAAAAAAAAAAAAAAAGAAAACCCAAATTTTTTTTGGAAGAGGAATGTGAAGAAAGACCGGCAACTAATGGGGTGCCCCTCGGAAATTTGGGGGCCACATCTTCATCAGAGTCCAGGGCCTGTTTAAAACTTGATAAAAGTCAAATGATCCAAAATTATTTGGAAACCCGGGTTTGCTTTTTTTCTGTAATGACTTCTCCACTTGTTTAAGGTCCCTCAGAAAAGCCCGCTGGCTGGGGGGCGGGACAACACCTCTTTTGGCTGGCGAGCGAGCTGGGGCCCCTTAAATCCATTTTGGATACCCAAAAGTCAATTGGGTTTCGGGAACTTTTCCCAAAAAAACATCGTGTTGGGGACGCAAAAGCCCTTAAAACCCAGATTTTAAAACCCTTCTCTGTTTGTTGTATGGTGCCCTGCATTACTTTCGTTTTTTTGGGGTTTGGTAAAAAAGGATTCCCAAAGGCCCCCCCCCCATCCCATTAGGCTCCCCCACAAGCTTTCCCCCTGCGCTGCGGCTATTTGGCACTCCCCCCCCCGCAGGGGGGGTTGGGGGGGACTGTTGTTCCACAGGGGGTGACCTTTTTGAAAAACCCTTAAAAAAAAAAAGACGCAACAGATTCTCCGGGTTTTATAATTCCAGCCCGGTCCCACCAAAACCGGCAAAAACCCCTCAATTTTTGTGAAAGGGAAAAGTGCGATTTTTGCTTGGGTCCCCCCGGGTGGGGAAAGGGGACCCAAAGAAAACTTTGTTTTCCATTATTTTTGGCCCTTTTAAATCCCAAATTTGGAAAAACAAATTTTTGGGGGGAAAAATTTTGAGAAATCCAAAATAGAAAAAGGGGGGGGGAGGGGGGGAATTACCCCAAACCCGGGGTTTTTCAAGGGAAAAAGTAATTTTTCAAAACTTTTCTTCCTTTTTTCTTCTCCTCCGCCTTTTAAAAATACGAACCCTTCTTTTTAAAAAAGGCAAAGGAAAAAAATAATGGTTAATTTTGGGTTTTTAAGAATATAATTTTTTAAAAGTTAAAAAAGGTATTTGGGTAGTTTTTTGTAAAAGAGGGGTGATAAGTTTAAATTGGAAAAAAATTAATAAGCCGAAAAAGGTTTTAAAATTGAGTTTGGTTTGAAAGAAAAAAAGGGTTGTTAACCGTGTTGTTTTTTTGGGGGGGGGGTTTTTAAGTTTTAAAAGTTTGAAAAAGAACTAAGATCCCCCACAATGCCCCAAGGCTGAAAAGGGCCCAATTTTTTCCGCACGACCTTTTGGTGGCTTTTTCAAAACTGGCAAAAAAGGTCCCAGAGCTTTTTCCCCTCCCCTCCACTCTCAGTGGTTTCAAAAAACCCCCGGGGCCCCGAAACCGCTGCTTTTCGGGCCATGTGTCCCCCCCTTTCCTATTTTGGAATTTTAAAAAAGGCCTTGCCTGCTGCCACAATCCTGGGCATTTTGGGGGGGAAAATTCCACGTGTTGCCATTTCAACAATGAAAAACGGTTGACGGGGTTTCCGAGCTGCCCGCTGTAACGACCACCCAAAGGAAGAAACGGGGTTTTGCGAATGGCGGAAGTGTGAGCTCAGATCTCACCTTTCCTCAGCAGGCAGTCCAACCCGGGTAGCTTTAAAAATTTTCTAAAAGCCGAGGTTCTTTGAGTTTCCCTTTTCCCCAAGGGATGTGTTTCCACCTCCCAAATTTCTTTTAAAAGGTCGGCCCAAAAAAGGAATTTCCCCCTTTCTCCGGTTTATCGCACACCAACCTTCCTCCAAGGGTTCCTTTCCCCCACCCAAACCAAAAGTTCGGGTTTTCCCCCCTTCCCAATCCGCCCCCCCAAACCCCCCCCCCCCTGTTTTGTGTTTTCCCCGGCCCCCTCCCCAAGCCCCCCAAAAACCCACACTGAATTTTTTCCCCCTCTGGGAAAAACCGTGATGCAAAAAAAAGGGAAACTAAAAAAAAAACCCGCAAAAAAACCCCCGGTTGGTTTTTTTGAAGAGGGGGAAGGCGCCAAGAAGAAAAGCCCCAAAGTTAAAAAACCCGAGCAACCCAAAAATTCCCCTCCCCTTTTCAGTAAAAATTTCTTGCCCCCCAAACCAAAAGATAATAGGGGCCCAAAGGCCCGGGGTTTCCCAAAGTTTTATGCCAGGGTTGGTCAGATGGGATTTGGGGGCCGGGACACAGAGCAGAAAACCGCGTTTAAAATTTTAGAAAACACGGGGCCCGGGCCAGGGCAGGGGAATTCTTATTTTTTGGAAAAAAAAATTCCCCCTTTTTCCTTCGGGTTTCCCGGGTATTGGGGGGCCAAAGGGGGCCAAAGGACCATGATGGGGGCGGAACCCCTCTGTGTCCCCCAAAAGGGGGAAAAGGGAAACTTTTCCCCAAGGCCAAAAAGCCTGGAAATCCAAACCTTTCAGGCTTTTTTGGGCATGGCTTTTTTTTTAAAAAGGTTTCTTTCCTTGGCCCAGCCCCAATCCTTTTTAAAAACAGAAGGCTGGCTAGATTTCCCCCTTTTCCGGCGGAGGGTTCAAATTTTGGTGGAAAGGAAAAGGGGTGGGGAATGGTTCTCGGCGTTGTGTGGGGGAACCCCGGGCCCTTTGGGGGGTCTGAACCACTATCCCCCGGGAACGCTGAGAAATGGGAAAGCTGAGGAACCCGTTTTTGGCCCCTTGGGGAAGTGGCGGAAAGGGGGGGCGAAATAAACAGTGGATGGAACCCCTTAAAATCGGTGTGGCCTTTTTTTTTCGCCAATTTTTCCCCTTCCATTTAAACTCTTTGTATTCCCCCTGCATGTGCTAGAAAGTGGTTAAACACCAAAAGAATTTTCCCTCGCTACGGGATGACTTTTTAAAAGGCAAAGGGCGGAAATATGACCTTCCGCGGGTTTTTCAGAGGTTTTGATATAAAAAGGCCCAGGCTTTGAGGGGGTTTCCGGACCTTTTCCCAAACGGCGATAAGCAAAGGAGCTGGTTTTCCCCATTTGACCCTGGCTGCCGAATAACCTCAGCGGGCCAATTGGGGGAAACCCCCCCGCCATTTTCCCTTTTTTTGAGGCGGGACCCGGGTACTAAACACAACCCCCATCCCCTTCCTCCTGGGACCCATTGAAAACCCCCTTCGCAAAAAAAAGCAAAAATCCCTTGGCTGAAAAGTTTCCCCGGTTGGATCCGAAAAATGCCCGCGTCGTCACCCAACATCTAAAACGGGCTTTTTCCTCTTTCCTTTACCTTTCTACATCCAAACCCTGCGGGCCCCCCAAGCAACAGGCCCCTGAAAAGGGGGTTGCCGCCCGGGTTTTTTGCCAAATTGAACCCGGGGCTTCCCCCCCTTCCCTCCTCTAAATGAAAAAATCATTAAATTTGGGGCGCCCAAGCGGGACAAAATCATCCTTTTATTGGGCCCTTCTGGTTTCTTTTGAAATACTTTCTGCCCCCAACCGCATTTTTTTTTTCATCAAAGAGGTCTTCAAAAATGGATTTTTCCCACATGGGGGTACAAGATTAAAAATTTTTTGGGTTTCCTTTCCCTTTTTTCCATTTTTTGAACGGATCCCCACGTTTTGGGGAATAAAACAAACTTTTTTGTGGCCGGGAACTGGGAAAGGAAAAGGGAAAAAGGTATCCCCTTCCCCTGGATTAAAGGGTTGAATTTAACCACCTGAAGAAAACGGGAATTGGCGCCCCCGGGTTTGGGTTAAACCTGAAAAATTCACCAAAGGGCCCCGGGCCCCTTTCCAATGACGGGCCCTTTGGACGGCCCCTGAAACCCCGACAACCCCCCCCGCTGGCTTCAGGGCGTCCCCAGCACGGGAAAAGCACCTTCTTTTTTTTACCCCCTACCCCATGTCATCCACCCCCCCTTTTGCCCCGTTTAAAACCACATGGCCCATTGGGCTCCATTTCAAAATAAAAAAATTTTTAAAAAAAAAAAATTTATGGAAAAAAGTTTTTTTGAAATCTCTTGAAAAGAGGGGAAAATCACAGCTTTTTTCAAAAAAATCCCTCTAATTTCAAAAAGCCCCAAACTATGAAAAAAAACAAGAATCTTTTCCCCTAATCAAATATCTAATAAAAAACCGGTTCTGGGGGTAGAAAAACTGTAAACAAAAAAAATTCAACCAAGTGTTCCTTCCCCCTTAAAATTCCCCCTGAGATTTAACAACTCCCCCATGGGGACAAAGGAAATTTGATAGTTTTTAAACCCCGAACTATCGAAAAAAAATGCCCCCGATTAGTTTCAAAACAGAAAACAACCCCAAGATTGAAAAAAATCTTTTCTAAAATTTTAAAAACCTCTTGGCCAAAAATCAACCTTGAATTTTCACCCCTTTGGAACCCCCTGGCTACCCCAATTGTAATTTCAAAAACTTCGTCAAAAAAATTTGAAACGACCCCCAATTTAAATTTTTTTAAACAATTAAAACACCGGAACTCTAAGGCCCCAAACAATCAAAAAATGCCAAAAAACGTAAAAAGGACCTTTTTAAAGGAAACGATATAAATTTTAAATTTTTAAAAAAATCAAAGGGTTTCAAAAAATGGAAACCCTTCGCACCACTAAATACAGAAATTAATTTACTAGGAAATTGTATAACCCCAATATGGGGTATGTGGGGAAAACCCACCCCAAAGTCCGCCGGCCCGCTTAGGGACGACGGCCTAAATTTTGGGGTGTATCCAAGGGTTGCGCTCCCCAAACTAGGGGGAGCCTAAAAAGGTAAACCCAGATACTTTTTCCCCCTTTTAAAACCCATGCCCACACTGGCACGGGGAAAAAAAAACCAAGGGTTTCCCCCACCTTTTTCCTCCTTTTTTATTAAATAAGCCCGGTCCGTTACCGCCCTTTTTAGCCGGGGTTGAGAACCAACCCTTGGGGGAAAAACCCTTTTATAACCTTAAAAAAGGACCGAGAAAAGGGCGTGTGAGGCCCTTGAATCAAGCATACAAAACTCAGAATTAAAGTTTATAAAAATTTAAAAAATTAGCCTTGGGAGGGGCAACACTAACAGATAAAAAAAATAAAAAGTTTTGGAAAATAAATACAGTAAAAGAAAAAAGGTGAAAATTTAACAATTAAGGGATTACGAAAAAAAGGGCATTTTAAAAATTAAAATTCCAAGAAAACCGTTTGTTTGGGGGGTGCCCGTTCCGGGAAAACGGGGGCAGAGGGTTTGGGGCCGGGCCCGGGCTTGGCGTGATTTTAAACCAGGCCCTGCCCTCAGGTACCCCCCCCTTTTGGATCAAAACGGGAAAAGCCCCCCCCTGGGCTCCTGGCTTATATCTTCGAGGGAACCCCCTACACACCCCTGGGAGGGTTCTATAACCCCCCCAAACTCGGGTCATGCATTTTTGATAAAAAACCAAAAAAAGGGCCCAAATAAACTCGGCAGGGCATTGGCACAGAACCGGCCGGGGGAAACCATCAGAAACCTTTTGGGCCTACCCTTCCCTGGATATCAAAATCCCAAAATCTTAGGGACCCCGTGGGCCCGGGTTTCGGGGAAAAATTCAGCCCCCAAACCCGTCCGGGAAAATTTGGGGAAAGGGGGCCCTGGGGCGTGCGGGGGAAACCCCATATTTTGGCTTTTAATGAACCCCCCATGCACCATTTTATGAGCGGATCGCCAAATGAATCGAAAAGAAAAATCGAGCCCACCCGACTGTTTTTGATTGATTGAAGTTTTTGAAGTTTAAAACTACTTGGCCCACCCTTTTGGTTCCCTGCTTTTTTGGGTTTTACATAAATATCTTTTCATGGGTTAAAACCCCATGCTGGGCGACTTCCTACAGACCCAAATTTACCGGGGCTTCGTTACTGTGAAAAATTGAGCTTTCCTGTGGGGGGGGGAAAGGGCCCGTGATCTGACTTGATCAGAATGGGGGATGCAATACAGTAAATTTCCCTTCCTCACCCCTTTCCCCCCTTTTGAGGGCGCTGGGGGGCAGCACCCCCAAACCCGGCTCCACCAGGGCCCAACTAAACCCCCCCCTTGTGGGGACAACCCATGGCGTTGCCGGGGTTTCCAGGCCCTTCCGGGGGGCCGAATGACGCAGTTGTACTGCTGGAACGACAGGGCTCCACGTAGCAACCCCCATTGGTTCCGGAAAACCGGGTGTGTACCAGCTCAGAGGGTTTTTGGTCTTTTCTCCACAATAAAAAATTCCCGCCCGTATAGATAGGGTTTCACCGCGCGGGGCCACACTATCGCCAGGCTTCCCTTTTTCCAGGGTGGAATAGGCCACTTCCCTCGGCAGAAGTTTCCCGGGCTCAGGTCCATAAGGGGAATTTTTCCTATCCCGTTGTGCCCCCCCTGGCTTAGCACTGCACCGAGGCCAAAGTCACTGGCGTCAGTTTTTACATAAACTGCCGGGGGGAAAAACGGCGCTTTTTTAGTACTGGGGTAGTGGACAAGGCGGGCCCTTTAGGTTTGGGGAAAGGCCCTTTCAGGCCTCGTCCAATCGACTGCGGAGGGGGAAAAACCCCTTTCCCCCTTGGGGGTCCCGTCATGGGGTTTGTCCAGGCTACTATAGTTGGGGAAAAAAAAAACCTCCTATAGTACCCAAACCGGGGCCCCAAAAAGGACAAAACCTTTCTTTTTTGGGTCCCCGGGGGTGGGCCAGGAAAGCATGGCATTTCCCCTTTTCCGGGGTCTGGGGTTTAAGGCCCCCCCCCCCTACCCGGGTCCCCCGGTAGTTTTGGGCCCCCAAAAACCCTGCCCAGCGGCACTTTTTTCCCGGGTTGAAGGTTCCCGCCTTTCCTGGCGGAAAACTCCAAGCCCCTTTCGTCAGGTTTCTGGAGGTGGTCCCCCCCCGGTGGGGCTGAAAAAAAGGCTGTGTCAACCCCGTTTCGCAGCCGAGTACCCTTCAAGTCCCTTAACAGCTTTTAACCCCCCGCTGAAAAGGGCAGGGGCAATTTTTTCAATGCCGAACGGCATGAAGGGGGCCCCCCAAATGGGGTGGGTCCCAAAAAGGGGTGATAAAGGCAGAGCGTTCCTTGCCTCACGGGTTTAGGGGAAAAACTGCCAATATTTCCCGGCTCAAAACCATGAAACGTCCCGGTTAAATGGCCCCCCCCAAAAGATCGAGCAGGGCCCCCGATGCGTGGCATTGGGGACGCATCAGTGGGCCGTGACAGCGTTGACCCCCCTTTGTCCACGCAGAACCGGGGGTCCCCATCCCTTCCCCTTGGGGGCAAGGAAATACAGGCGAGGGGCCCCCCAAATGGTTTTACCCCTGGTTGGCCCCCAGCTTTCAAACATCTCGTCAAACTCCTTTACGCATGTTTCTCTGCACTTGGGGGGATCCGATATGCTGAACGCCGATTGGGGGGGGGGGTCCCCCGGGGGTCCAAGGGGATGGACGCTGACTCCCTTCCCTTTCCCCCGTTAAATGAACAATGGGCCCTAAGGGGGTAAGGGGTTCCCAAAAGCTGGACCGTTTTGGGCCTCCCCGGAGCTGTCCACAAAAACTCCACATCCTCTATGGACCCACCTGCCCTGACCGGGCAAGCCCTGTCCAAGAGGGTTTTCCGCTCACTTTCCTCGGGGAGGGTTTCACACGGAAAGGGGACATACCCCCCCCGCTTTATATGCGCCTTCATCATGTTCACGTGGAAGGGCCCTTTCCCCCTTCCCCGGGTTTGTGGTAGTTTTTCCTCTCACAAACGTTCTGGTCGAAAAACGCCCTTTTGGCGGCTTGGGGCCCGGGCGCGTATTCTCGTGCACTAGCCTCTCAAGGCCTGCATTTTGTCACAGGGAACGCACAACAACTCAATACCAAAACCTCCGGGGTTGCCAAAAATTCCCCTTTTCCCCGGCCTCCCTTTTACCAGAGCCAAGGGGGCCCCCCTACACGTCCCCCCGAAACAGGAGCTCCCAAAGGGGGGCAAAACCCGTGGAGGCCCCGGGGGACCTTTCCCGGGAAAACCCAATATAGGGGTGGGGGGTACCGCTCCCAGTTCCCCCCCGTGGGTGTCGACCAACATCTTAAGCAAAAGCTTTAAGGGGGCCATTGAACCCCTTTCCCCAAAACCTTTTGTCCCGTGGGTGGAACGGCTGGGCCCCCAGGGTGTTGCAACCTGTAAACAGCTTTTCACAAGGGCTTTCCCTTTAAATCGACATGAACTGGGTCCCCCCCTTTAGTGAGCATTTCCGGGGGGAAACCCCCCTCGGGAGAAAAAACTCCTTTAAAGGGGGTGGCCACCTTGCGGCCAATGGAAAGACAAAGCCAAACCCCTTCCGGGTACCGAGTGGCGTAGTCTACAAACCCCAGATGAAAACTTTTCCCCGGGGCTGCTGGGAATGGACAGCGGTCCAATTTTTAAAACCACAGGCCCCCCCTCCCCCAAAAGGCTCGCTATTATAGGCAAGGTACCATTGGGGGGGTCTGGGCCTTTGGGCCCCCCCTTTCCCCCCCCCTGGGCAGGTGGCACACAACGTTTAGTAGGGAGCCACATCAGTCCCCAACTTTGGCCAGTAAAATTCTGGGCCCGCCTTTTTCCCTTTGGTTGGCGATCCCCAGGTGTTTCCGGGCCCTCGGGAATCTCATGCGCAACCCGCAACAAAATCCCCCTGAACAATTTGGGACCACCAACCGTCGGTCCCCGGGTCCCCCTCCGTTTTAACCCTGGGCGGAAACCCTCACGGGGGAAAAGCCTTTCCTTTGGGCCTTTAGACCCCCGCCCCCGGGGTTTTGAGGGCCAAGGGTTGGGTTTCCCCCTGCTCCTTGAGAGCTTTTAGGGTGTTCCCTCAGGGCCCTAACGCTGCCTGAAAAATCTCGACTAACCCTGGGCCAGAAATGGATGAGACGCCCGCACGTCGGGGGCCCGGGACCTATCTCCCCGGCCCCACCTTTCCCCGGGACTTTTCCTGGTTTTTATGGGGGGATCCGTCCGGGGCCCCCGAGGGGGCCCCCGGGTCCGGGCCCCTTTCCCCCTGCGCGGACGCGGCCACGACTGCGCAACCCCCTGGTTGGGGCTCCCTTTCCCCCTCGGGTTTTTATATAATCCCCCCAGTCTGCTTGGGCCCAACCCCGGGCCCCCTGACATCCTGTTTTTGGGGAGACCCCCGCCTGTGACCTTTTTCCCCGGGAAACCCTGTTTTCACCCCATGCTCCCCCACCACAGTGTCTGCCCCCTTCTCCCTGGCTTGGGGGAGAAACCCCGCCCGTGGCCTTTTTCCCGGGATCCCTGCCCACCCCGCATGCCCTCCACCACAGCGGTCCCGCCCCCTGTTTTCCCCCTTTTTGCCACACCAAGGACAACAAATCCAGCAGGGTGCTGGAAAACACCCTGCGCCCATTGCAACCTGCTGAAACCCTTAAACCCCCTCTCCACAGGATTTGGGGAAGGGGCACACCATGTCACCCACCTCCATACCCCCCTCAGTATGCATATTTAATTAAAAATTTTTTTTGCAACATTTAAAAAGGTTGGGGTGACATATCACCCTTTTGGGGGGAGCAGACCTTGGGCTTCAGGGGCCCCAAACGGGCTACCAAACCGCCCCCCAATTCCCGCCCTAACAAAATACTAGCCCCAATGTTCGGGGAACCCCCTCCAACTTCCCGCATTCCCCCCGCCCACCCCCCCAACCCCAAAAAACACCTTGGCCACTGCACGCCGGCCAAAAAACCCCAATTCCGGGGAAAAAGCCAATCCTTTTCCCCGGTTTTCATTTCCTTTGGGGGGCACCAGCTCAGGCCGCACCACAGTCCATCTCCACGCCGTTGGGCCAATAGTCCCATTTGGGAACTAAACCCGGGCCAAAGGGGGACTGGGGGTAGTTATCAAAGGGCCTTTCCCCCACCCACACACAAAACATTGGGGGGGCCCTTGGGAAAAGGGGGCTGGGACGGGCCCTTCGGCCCCTGGGGCAGGGGGCCTTTAAATGTCCCGGGTGTTTGAAAAAGGGGACAGAGTCGGGGGCCCCCCAAAGATGTTGGGAAACAAGGGGTGGGGGCCCCCCGGCTTAGGGGGAAAGGGGCAAGTGGCCCTGCCCGGGATCTTACCCCCTCTCCAGCCGGTGTGCTTCCCGGGGCCCCCGGGCCCCATTGTTTTCATACCATCCGCAGGTTTGCTGTGGCGGTGGCCCCCCCCGGTTTCCTGGTCACGAAGGGGCTGCTGGGGGTCCCCCTGGGGAGTTTTCCAAAAAAAACTGCTTTTGTGCGATGACTCCTTCAGCTGCTTTACGGGGGTGAACTTTATGCCCCGAGGTTTACTGGTTTAAATGTCTCGGAGGGCCCCGCAAAAGGTGGGCCCAGCTGCTGTAGGACCCCCGCTGCAAACTCCCCGGGGCTTTTTCCCCGTACATCTCCCAAAATGAGATTGTACCCCCCGGATCAAATTTCCTCTTGATTTCCCCCATAGGCGGGTGGACTCCTGGGGGAGGTTTCCCCCAAGATCTCCAAGCCCTTTACCCCCTGAGACAGGAGTCAGAAACCAACCCACTGGGGCCCCCAGCCATGGTGCGGCCCGGCCCAAATTTTTTTAAAAAGCCAGCAGGGAAAGGGGTCCAGGTCTCCACCTTTAAACCCCCATGGGGAAAATGCTCCCCCTCAACTTTGGGGCCTGGGGGCTGAGGGGGCTCCCTTCCCTGGCCCGGGGGGACTTGGGGCCCTTTTTCCCGCTGTACACCTTAAAGTGGTCACGGTCCCCACACGTTTCCCCGGCCCCCCCCCCGACGTTTTGCAATCGCCGCCTCTAAACTGCTCGCCCACGTTCTGCAGCTTCAGAGGCCTTGTAGGGGTCGAGGTTTTTTCCCGCCCAACTTAGCCAGGGGCACTTTTCAGGAGAATAGCCCTTGTGAGCTGCCTACTGCCCACTACCACCTGCGACTGGCTCCTTTAGGAGCCCGAGCTGGACTCCCCCCCCGCCATTTTATAGTCCACAGACTGGCCTGGGCCGGGCGCCTCCCCCGGCAAAATTTACCAACCCGTTTTTCCCCCAGGGCCCACAGCTTTGCCCCCTTTCCCCCCCAGCACCTCCCTTACAACCCCAACACTTGGGGCTACTTTACACAAAAAAATGGGAACCCTAAATGCAAACCCCAAAACCTTTATTTGGGACCTTCCCTTTCTATGCTGGAAATTAATCTTAAAAACCCCAGCAGCAAAAAAACCCCCCTTTCTTTTGGCAATTTTTTTAGTTTTCCCGTGATTTCGGGGCAACACTCACACACACTATTGTCTTGATCCCAACCGCCCCCAACCAAAAATGTGGGGAAAGAAAACAGCCCAACCGCCGCCCGCCTTTTAGGGATCCGGCCTTACTTTTGGGGGGTTTAATCTTTGACGGGCCCCCTGCCCCCTGGGGGGGCTCAAAGGGTTTCCAAAACGTACCCCTTTAACCCCTTGCCCCCCACTGGCACAGGGAAACAAACAAAGGGTGGCACCCTTTCTCTTGTTTTGTTATTAAACCCCGGGCCGTTTCCACTTTACAGGGGGAGGAACCCCAAACCCCTTTGGGGGGCTGTTTACTATAAACCGAGAATTAAACCTTTTTAGGGCCCTTGATCCAAACAGACTAAATCAGATTAAAAATTTAAAATATTTTAAATTTTTCCTTTAAGGGCAACACAAAACGAAAAATATTTTAAAAAGATGATAATATACAGGTTAGAGAGGAAAAAAATACAATTATTGGGTTACAGACCCAAAAGGAGTTTTTAAAATAATTTAAGTTACCGGTTTTTTTTTGTTTCCCGGCGCACCGGGGGGCAGGGTGTTCCCGCGCGCTTGTGGTTACTTGGGGCCTCTCTCGGAAACCCCCCCCTTTTGGGTCAAAAAAGGAAAACCCCCGGCCCTGGCTTTTTTCGCAGGGGCACCCACTACACCCCCTGGGACGGCTTTTGAACTCCTCCCCCCTCAGGTCATGCAGTTTCGATACAAAACCAAAAAAAAGGGACTAAAAACTCGGCAAAGGGGGAATGGGGACAGAACCGACTGGTTTTACCATCAAAACCGTTGGGGCCCACCCCGGGGCCTGGAAAACAAACATCTTATTTTTATTAAACCCCATAGGGCCCGGTTTTTTTGGGAACTCATCCCCATGCTCCTGAAACCGGGGGAAAGGGCCCGTGCGTGCGGGGAAACTCCCCTAAATTTTGCGATATGAAAACCCCCCTGCCCCCCGTTTAACGGATCGCCTATGAAACGATATAAATATCGGGGACACCCACCCGTGTTTATTGATTTTAATTTTTGAAGCCCGGGACTAGCTTGGGCCCCTTCCATTTGTTCATTGGGTAATTAGGTTTTTTCATGAGGATCTTTTTAGGGTTGACCCCATATTGGCACTTCCCCACAGAAGGCATTTAAAACTGGGGTTTTTGTTACTTTGTAAATTTAGCTTGGGCCCTGTGGTGGGGGAAGGCGGGGATCTGACTTTAAAACAGAATTTGGGGGTGCAAAATTTAAAATGAATTTTTTCCTCACAGCCCACAACTGAGCTTTTTTCGCCAAACAGACTCACGGACCCTTTAAAAAAACATTTAAAAGTTTTTAGGGATAAAATTTTAAACCCCTTTTTTTTGGGGAAAACTGACACGCAGTTAAATTGGGGAAAGAAAAAGAAAAAACAGGGACAATTTTTTAACTGCTATCAGAGGTTTTCTGGCCAAACAAGTGGTAAAAACAATTAAAATTTTTAATTTGGGAAAAAATCACCCGAACACACTGATCTGCAAAATATCTTCATTTTCCAAAAAGCCTCTCCTCCTGGGCCCCCCCAAAAGGGAGGACAGTTTTTACTTTAAAAAACAACCCACACAAGGCCAAACCTTTCCCAGCTCAAAAGGCTAAAAATAAAAAGCCTCCAATGCTACCGGGGGAAAAAAAAAGAATTTCAGCTTTAAATAAAGAACAAAATTTCTCAAAACAGCCCCTTTCCCTGCCCCAGTTTTTCCCCTTTTCATATACATTAAAAATTCACTTTACAGGTTTTTTTTCAGCCTCCCCTTTCTAACTTTATTAAAAACCCCTTTTTTTTTTCCCCTTTTTTTGGGCAATAATTTCTGCTTTACAAAAAATAAAATTTATCGGCCCTACCCCATTGCAGAAAAAAGAGAATTTAAAAAGCACTAACTTCAGCAATTTTTTTAATGCCGACCAAATTTTTGTACCAATATACACTTTTAAATTTTAAAGTTTTTGCCGAACATGTTGGTGCTATATAAAAGATTAAAAAAAAAGGGGAAACTTTTTTTAAATTTTTCTTTTTCTCAAAATGAAGTTTTCACACACCCCTCTAATTTAAAAAAAAACAACGAAAAAAAAAACATATTGGGAAATTTGAAAAGTAAATGAATGGTAAAAAACAGGGCTTTTTGGACATACAGTTTAAAAATTTTTTTGAACAGTGGGAAACAATTTGGTACAATAAAGAAAAGTTTAAACGTCTATAGAATACAGGAAAAAAGTCCCCAAAAATGCAAATTTTCAGAAAAAATAAGTTGAAAACCAGTTTTACCCAAAAGAAGGGGGCCTCAAATCCGCATAGGGAAGCCAATAACTTTGATTGGGGCCCCCAAATTTTCTTAAAATGTGAGTAAAACTAATTGGGGAAATTTACAATTTCATACTTTCCCCCAAATTTTGGGGGCCCCGTTAGGGGTCATCCCCACTTTTTTTTTTTTTAAACACCTTAAAATAACAAAAGAAACAAAAACAAAAAATCTTAAGCTTTTTAATTTTGTTGTATTTTTAGCATGAGATTTTTCGTAGTCCATCAAAAAATAGCAGAAAAACGCCAAAAACACATTGCACAGAAAAGTGTATTGGATGTAGTTTAATGTAACAACTGGCCCCAGCTTTTTTTGGCCAAGGAAAAACACAAAGTGCCATGAAAACATGACAAATTTCTGCAAAACGCTGTGTGATAAGCCAGAAAAAAAATGGGATTTTCAGGAAACAACATTGATATCTTCTGCTTAGAAAAGGCCACCAACATGTGATGCTTTGAACAGAAAGGATAAGCCATCAGTGTTACTTCCTGGAAAACTTCAAGCCAACAGTTAAAGCCTGTCAAGCTTCTAGGTTTCTATAAAAGCACAAATTGTCAATGGTTCAGTAACTTGAGATCCAACAGGATGAGATGAGCTTGCAGCCTATGTAAAAAAGTATACTTCTACACAATTACTTACCTATAATGAAAAAACATTTCACTAGCAATCGTTGAGACAAACTAAATTCTTAAAGGGGTGTTCCCATGAAGCCACTTCCTGCTGAGAGGTCGGCTCGTATGCTAGATACGAGCCGGCCATGTTTCCCGCAACCTCCCCCATTTATTTCTATGACAGTCCTGAATAAAAGCTGAGCTAGCATGCTCAGCTATATTCAGAACTCCCACAGACATGAAAGTGGGAGAGCTGCGCAAATGTGGCTGCCTCCTCATTCATGGAGGCCAGCTTGTAGCTCACAAGATCCGACCTCTCAGCAGGAAGTGGCTTCATGGGAACAGCTCTTTAAAATCTTAATTTGATTTTCCTTCATATACACACAAATCATTAGTTAATAAAATGCTAAAACGGGTTTTTATGAAAAACAAAAACATCAATTTGCTATACATTTCCTTCCTGTTTAATCAAAACACTGAGTGAAAAATATGATTAAGGGGGTCCAAAGTGAATGCTTTAAAGTGGCATCCCTACTTTATCCCCCATCTGACCGTACTTCGTGCATAGGAAGAAAAAGGTAACTATGCACAGATCCTATTAAGTTTAGAATAAGCCTCAGGAACTGTATTGCCCAACACGCCACCTTTCGGAGATGGCAACCAAAGGGGCTAATGAACGATATACAAAATGTGAAAACTTATGAAAGAAAAGTTATCAAAACATTACTGATATCTCGGATGAATGTAAAAACTCTGTTGTAACAGAATAATGCACCTGTGAAAAGTATGCATCATACATGACGAGGACAAAATACAGTGTTTCTTCAGCACCATAGTGGATATCAAAACCACCATGAAACCTCTGATCCTATACAAATAAAAAATCCCATCACAGCCAGAAGCTGCTAAGACGTGCACAGACTTGTATCTGAATAGCAGCTTACCGAGTCTATTGTTTACCCATTTTCTGTGTAGCTTAATGCAATTTACATAGGCTGTGGAGATGCAGACTGTGCGATTCTTTGTTGGGATTAGTAAGGGAGATCCAGAATACGTCCTGCCCCCCCATGACTACTACCTTATCTCATATCTTCAATTCAAGAAGCCCCGGTCACATCTAAAAATATGTAAGGGATACAAACCGTTTTCTGTACCATTTGTGGTACCAGCTGGCACTTTGGATCTAGTGCTCCTTTAAGAACTTCTGTCATGTTCTACTCTCAAGCACCAGAGAAGTTCATGAGATGAAGTCCATCTTATAGCCTCTAAGGGGGGGTTAAGACCAAGCTTTTTTTAATATGTCCTCTAACTGAACTGATTTTCCACTTAAAAAAGAAATAAAGGTTACCCATCATTTTAATAGAAAACATGACAGGTCATAGTAACGTATTAAAAGTTTTGGATCGGAGGGATTTGGTGCTGTGACCCCTACTGATCAATGGTGAAAAAAAAGGAAGCAGCTTTCCGCTAAAGTCTGTGTCCTTAGGTTCTAATAAACACTCCTTAGGGAGCCTACAAATGTGTACCAATTAAGAGAAAGCCTAAAGAGGGCCCATGAAACCAACCAAATACTTGACTTCTCCGAGAAGACACGATTAGAAACATAGGGGGGACTAATGCTCCACTGCACAGTTGCTGCTCCTTTTAGTGATTGTTGGGGTTCTTAGCACCTGGACCCCTTTCAAACAATTCTTCTGATGTGTCACTAAAGTTGATACCATTGGTATCGTTTAATCAGCATGAAAATTTAGATTGAAGCTAAACAGCATAATTGTATCAGACAGCCTTGGCTGCTATGGACATGCTGGGATAACTACTACAGTTTCTTCAACTATTCAAATGTGCGAAACAGCACATTCCTAGCAAATAGTCCTTCCCAGATTACTCAAGTCAAATCAAAGTAGAATGGTTACTGAAAGGAGGAGAGAGAGGATAGAAATGTTTACCAGGACATTAAACTGTTCACTTCTTTGCCTTTTTTGCTGCCCGCATAACCAATATTTTTGTAAAAATAACTGATGCAGAAACCTCTTCCAACATCCTCAAGTCCTCCTTTTAAACTCAATGTACTGAAAACTCACAGCCACTTATCTAACATGAGGTTTAACAGCCACTAACTGGTATTATTCATGAATAATAGTATTCTTAAAAGGAAAAGAGTCATCTTTTGTACTGCTGGATCCATAAGAATAGATGGTTTGAACGCTAGGTAGAACATGTGATGTTACTGAAGATTCCAAAAAGTAAGCTTGGAATGCTAAGAAGGTTCTTCAGTAATCATCACGATGTCTCCATTTAGAGAAAACGGGAGGATAAAGGGAAACAAATCGACACCAACATGACCAAAGATAATTCAACCCTTTAAACAGCTTATCCATGTTCTCTCTATGTCCCACCTTGAAGTAAATAATAGGTTAAAAAGGGCTGCTTAAACTGAAACCCTCAAACAGGTCTTAAATGAAAATGGGGTCAACCTAACTCCTGTTCCCGTATTCTGTTCATAGGTGATAATCCTAACAGACTTTCCCTTATTTATTCTAGTGTTTTGAAGAGCGAAAGACTGAGAAAATACCTTTCCAACTGTTTTGTCTTATGTGTATAAAATGAGGCTTAACAAGTTGTCCAGAAAAAATATTTCAATGAATGGATTGTACTCAAGATCAAACACCTGTAAGTTAATACACATATTACAAAGCAAGCTGAAGAACATTGGTCAGTAATATCGGACATTACCTAGACACTAGAACGCAAGTTAAAATTTTGCATTACTGCTTAAAATAAACCTAAAGACAAGATGGAGAATGGACTGACCTCTTTAGCAATAAGCACCTTAGTACAATTTATTGAAAACAGTGCTTAGAAGACAAGAGTTAAACAGATACTTGCAACAGACAACTCAGTCTACTGTCCTGGAAGTTATTTATAGAGTCATCATCTATGCTTGCAAGTAATTGCGTTCAAATCAGATTCCCAGGCCGAACATGGTACTCAGAATCTGACAGAATGTTATAAAACCAAAGTAGAAAGGCTGCTATAGAGATAAGAGATAGAAAACTAGAGGAATGAACAATATGATCAACAGATTTGGAGTGTATCCAAAATTTCTAACAGACTTACACGGTCAAAGAACATTGTCAGATGGAATCACACCTGAGAAACGAGTAAGATTACTTAAAGTCTAATTATATTAATTAGCCACATGACATCATGTGACATTGTCCACCTTTTATTCAGTGACACTGTACCACACAGTGATACATAACATTCTATTGAGAAATTGGGTTACTTCCGTAACACAGGCATCCTGAGGCCCACCAAATATACATCAATCCCACTGGTGTAACACAAACAATATACAGACAGTCAAGTATTAGACAGGTTGACGTACTTCAGTTCATTATTATACTGGAAAAAAACTCATACAATTCAATATAATGTGTACATTGTATTATACAGGCATATTCATTACACATACAATGTATGTAGATTACCTTCTCAAACAATTGCAAAAAAAATGCACCAGGGCATGCCACCTGCCAAAAGTA
>JAODAL010063827.1:0-19039 GCA_025379985.1 Phyllomedusa bahiana
GCGCTTTAAAAAAAATAATAATAATAATAATAATAATAATAGCGAGAAAACCCCTTTAAAGCAAAGTGGAGGTGACATTTTAAAATTCAACTTTTTTTTTCCAGCAGATTTTCAATTTTAATACATTAGTTACCGGAACACAGTATAGAAAATGCAACTCAACATCGATTCACTCGATTCTGCCGTTTTTAAAAATAACCCTTAGTGGCCCTAGAGCAATATCTGACTCAACCACAAGCCTCAAAGTAGGAGAAGCACCTACTGGATTTTGAGGTCTCATTTTCATTAAGATTTTCTTTAGGGGTCATTACAGGTTTGCAGATGCCCTAAGGTGCTAAAACTTAAACAGCCCGAAAGAGACTGTTTCACAAAAAAATTTTTAGTGTTAGGGTGTGAAAATGGAGAATCAAATGTTTTACAACAATATGCAGGTTTAGCTGAAAATGTTTCATTTTTAAAAGAATTCTGTAGAAAAGGCACCCCAAAATTTATTACACATTTTCTTCTAAGTTTGTCACCTACAAGTGGGTGTAAACTGCTTTTTGGGGACATGGCAGGTCATACAAGGTAGGTAGCAATATTTGATTTTTGAAAGGCAGATTTTGGTGGGTGCAAGGCCCCCAAAGTACCAGCTCCGCTACCCTATCATATAACCCTATATATTACAGAGCTCAGCTTCTCTCCCTCTATCATATAACCCTATATACCACAGAGCTCAGCTCCTCTATCATATAACCCTATAAATCAGTGCTCAGCTTCTCTCCTCTATCATATAACCCTATATATCACAGAGCTCAGCTTCTCTCCTCTATCATATAACCCTATGTATCACAGAGCTCAGCATCTCTCCTCTATCATATAACCCTATATATCACAATGCTCAGCTTCTCTCCATCATATAACCCTATATATCACAGAGCTCAGCTCCTCTACCCTATCATATAACCATATATATCACAGAGCTCAGCTTCTCTCCTCTATCATATAACATATCCCTTATACAATTGACAGCAACAGCCCACCCCATTATCACCCATGGCCCCCATAAGCACCAGGCAGAATTGCTCTACGAGTCTCTGAACAGCAGGAAGTATACACGTCTTTCCACTACAGAACAAAAATTGTGGGGAGGTGTATTTACAACATGGTGTGGCAACTCATCTGAGGATTTGGGGAATACACATATATATTAGCAATACACATATACGTCTGTATTGCAGTGGAAAGAGATATACTCCAGGTTGCCTCTTTTTTTTTCACATCACAGTTCTGCCCTATTTTTTCTTGCCCTTTGCTGCTGTACAGCAACCTAAAGAGCAGTCCTGCACAACATGGTGGGATGTGGGGGCTAAAACATGTGCGGGACTTCTCCCGGACCGCGCTGCTGACTGCCCAGGACCACCTGCCACCAAAAATCCTGTGCCCATGAGCTGTATGTTGTGCAGTAACAGAAAGTAGCGCGCTCACTTTGATGTTAGGCAAAAAGGACAATTTCCTTATATAGCAGCCGCCAGTGCAAGTATCTTCGCCCCAAGAAGCGTGAAAAGCCAATGTAGCAGAAAGTCCAAGCAGGTTAGGACAAATGCTGGTAAAATGATAAAAATAAGCCATAAAACACATGCACGTGCTGTCAGAGATGCTTTGCAGCTGACAGGTGTCTAGCATTGATGCGCTCTTAGTCAAGGCAATGCATTGCTATGAGTAAGAGCGTTTGATATACGCTCGAAACGCGTAAGCAGATACACTGTAATGCCTCTTTCTTTTGCCACTATTCCTGACTGCTAAATGCTGAGCGATGTGTTTATGTAAGTACTTAAAGGGGTTGTATTATTACATTAAATGGTCTTGAGAATAAGGGACAGTGAAAACAAGCAACTTTGCAATTGGATGTCACTTGCAAAGCTGTCTTGTTTTCACTGTCTCCCTTATCTTCGTTTTCTGTAAACACTGTTCCCCAGTGCCGGTTGGATTCCACCTCCTTGCATTTCATTGGCTGACGACTCTACTAAATTTACATTTTGTCTGGCCCCCGGTCGTATTCACGGGAGCGTGCATTCCTGCCTCTCTCACTCAGAATAAGGGGCCGGCGACATTTCACTCTGCACAGCCAGCAGCTGCACAGTAACACTGCAGCTGCTTCTACAATCAGAAAACAGCAGAATTGTGCCTCGGTGCCTAATGCTGCTGCATGTAAACATAGAAAGGAGACAGATCTGTGCTGCCCTGGATGAGTTCATAGAAGACTAGATTCAACTGTAAAAAACTCTCCAGATGTGAGAGGAGAAGAGATCAGTGCTCTGAGTTCATAGAAGACTGTCTAGACTGAATGCAGGGTATGGTATGTAGACAAACAGCTCTTACAAAATAAGACTGCATAGGGAGTGGAATGACCCATTGACATGTGGACTCAGACAGAGAGGGGGGAGAGCAAACTGACTCAGGAGCGAGCACGAACAGTGAAGAGAGGGATGATGTCATCCCCCTTCAGTTAAGAAACACTCAGCTGGGAGGGGAAGAAACGCCCCTGGATTTGATTAGCTGAGAAACTGAAATTACAAGGAAACAGACAAACTGATGAAGCGATACCTCCCCTTTGATAAAAGTTAACATTTTATTGCATTTTTATGTACAGTGCTGGATTACCTTTCCTGTTGCACTATGACAAAGAGCACCTCAATGCTTGAAATGCGCCAGCTGTAATGCCTCTATGACACCACATGCATGTGTTTTATGGCATTTTGGAAATGAAGGACTTCATGTTATCACCCTACTCGCATTTGTGCTGACCTACTTGGACTTTCTGCTGTATGTTATGCAGGCCTGCAATAGAGCAATCTTTCCCGACGCCATAGAAGATGGCCGCCCCCATAAAATTAAATGAATGATGAGAAAGCGAAAGTTATTGAATGTAAAAAATATATTTTAATAAATACTTTAGTCATTAAAAGAAAAAAAAAATCTGAATTAACCCAGAAAAACATTGATCATCTAGCCCACTGGTCACTAAAACTGTAGAGGTGGTCACCATTTGCCCTGCCATCTATGCGCCAGGCAGGAAGCGCTTGGCTATTCCCATCAGCCCCATAGACACTTCAAGGAGTTTTCCCATCTTGTCACTTCTGGGATGGAGGCCAGCTCATACACAGTGATGGCCACGCTTGCTTACTTCTCCTGATTACATTTTTATGGTAGTTCTAAGTATAGCTAAGAAGGTGTGTCTGGCTATATTCGGATCTCCTATGGAAAGGAAAGCGGAGAACTGAATAAGCTTGGTCATTTCCCTGTTCTCTGATACCAATTTGGGAGATGAAAGAAACCCATTGAAGGATCAGAAGGGCACCACACATCCACTCCACAATACAGCAATAATAAGCAGCATAGCCGTGAATCCACCAGTGAGACTGAAACAGTAGCAGCAGCATCTCTTATTGTGCAGCTCCACTTCCATCCCTTCTCCAAAGACTCCTAAGGGCAGCAGCTGTAACCGGATCGCTCAATATACTGATAATCCATTCCTATCTCTGCTGACTAATTTTTATGAAGTGAACGATCAACGCAGGAGGCGAGGAAGGTGGAAAATGTGGAGAGTCATAGTACAGTGTTTCTTGCTTACACTTGTACTAGGCGTAGGATTCTCAGTAGGTGCAGTTTCTAGGATTTTGTCGATTTGTTAATATCCACTACCGTTCAAAAGTTTGCGGTCACTTAGAAATTTCCTTATTTTTGAAAGAAAAGCACAGTTCTTTTCAGTGAAGCTAACATTAAAGGAATCAGAAATCCACTCTATACATTGTTAACATGGTAAATGACTATTCTGGCTGCAAACGACTGGTTGTTAATGCAATATCTACACAGGTGTATAGAGGCCCATTTCCAACAACCCCCATTCCAGTGTTCTAACGGTACATTGTGTTTGCTGTGTAAGAAAGCTATTGGATATTTTGAACACCCTTGAAAAACCTTGTGCAGGTGGCCAAGGACAGCAAGACTAACCCCAAAAAGTTCTTTAAGCATATAAATGCCAAAAAGCCAAAGTCAGAGCAAGTACGACCCTTAAAAACCTGTGATGGGGGATTGGTCACTGGTGACCAAGAGAAGGCAGAGGTACTAAATAGGTTCTTCAGCTCAGAATATACTATCAATGAGATAGTAGTTGATGGGGGTGGGCCAAGTGCAGATGTAGGTGGTGCCAGTACTGTTAATACATCATCTGCTATAATTAATTGGCTCAGTTTAGAAAAAGTCAAAGCCAAGTTAAATAAACTAAATGTGAACAAGGCTCTAGGCCCTGATGGCATTCACCCAAGAGTTCTTAACCCCTTAATGACCCTGGACATATGAGTACGTCCCAGGGCCGCTAAGGGGCTTTGCAGGGGGATCGCTCGGCGACACCCCCGCACAGCCGCCGGGTGTTATCGCCGCCAACACCCGGCAGTAAGAGCGTCAGCGGGTGGCACCGCCCGCTGGCGCTGTTTAACCCGTCAGACACCGCGGCCAAGATGGCCGCGGCGTCTGAATGAATGACGATCGGTGCCGCGCACCTGTCGTTAGGGTCATCGATCCAACGACCGGACACGGCAGTGGGGAAGCCCTGTGAACGCTCCCGTCACTGCCATGTCCCGGTTTGCCCCACTTCCGGCCGTAGACAGGAAGTGGGGAAACCGCCATCTTTGTCTTTGGTCAAGCACCCTAGGGGGACTCAATGTTACAGTGAAAAAAAATAAAGTTTTAAAGTATAAAAAAAAAGTATGAAAAGTTCAAATCACCCCCTTTCCCCATTTTACAAATAAAATCATTAAAACAATAAAAAAATTACACATATTTGGTATCGCCGCGTCCGAAAAAGTCCGATCTATAAAAATATCACATCATTTATCCCGTACACTGAACACCGTAGAAGAAAACAAATTCCATACGCCAAAATTGTGTTTTTTGGTCATTTTACGTCACTCAAAAAAATGGAATAAAAGTGATAAAAAAGACGCATGCACCCCAAACTACTCGCGATAATAAGTACACTTCAGCCCGCAACAAATGCACCCTAACTGACTTCCGTAGGTTACAAAAAAGTTATTGGTTGCACAAAATGGCGCCGCAGTGCAAATTTCAAACTAGAAAATGTTTGGAATTTTTTTACGGTACCAAAACATAACGGAAACCTTACATGTTTTGTATTGCCGGATGTGTATCAACCTGTAGAATACAGATAACACATTATATTTACCGAAGATTGAACGCCGTAAAAGCAAAACACCTGGAAACATGGCGAAAATATGTTTTTTTTTCACAATTTGTCCCACTTAGAATTTTTTTGCGGTTTCCCAGTAATTTCTATAGTACAGTGAATAATACCATTAGAAAGTAAATCTTGTCCCACAAAATAATAGCCCTCATATGTCTATGTAGGTGGAAAAATAAAAAAGTTATGGCTCTGGGAAGGCGAGGAGGGAAAAACGAACGTGTCAACAACAAAAAACGCCGGGTCCTTAAGGGGTTAAAGAGCTCAGCTCGGTTATCGGTGTGCCCCAGTACATGATATTTAGAGATTCCCTGGTGACTGGTATAGTACCAGGAGACTGGTGCAAGGCAAATGTAGTTCCCATCTTCAAAAAAGGTTCCAAGTCTTGCCCAGGTAATTATAGACCAGTAAGTTTAACATCTGTTGTGGGAAAAATGTTTGAGGTTCTCTTAAGGGACTATATACAGCAGTATGTTGACAAACACAATATTATTAGTGATTGCCAGCATGGATTTACTAAGGACAAAAGCTGTCAGACCAATCTCATCTGTTTTTATGAAGAGGTGAGTAGAAGTCTGGATAGCGGGGCGGCTGTGGATATTGTGTTTTTAGACTTTGCAAAGGCATTTGACACTGTCCCGCATAAGCGTTTGTTGGGTAAACTAGAATCCAATGGGTTAGAGATAACGGTAATTGGATTAAAAACTGGCTGCTGGATTGTACTCGGAGAGTGGTGGTAAATGACTCCTACTCTGAGTGGTCCCCGGTTGTGAGTGGTGGCCGCAGGGCTCAGTATTGGGTCCTCTCTTATTTAATGTACTTATTAACGATATAGTGGAAGAGATCAATAGCACGGTTTCGATTTTTGCAGATGACACCAAGCTATGCAGGGTAGTGCAATCTATGGAAGATGCTCATAAATTGCAAGCAGACCTGGACACACTGAGTGCTTGGGCATCAACTTGGCAAATGCGGTTCAATGTGGATAAATGTAAGGTTCTGCATCTGGGTAGAAATAATCTACAGCATCATATGTCCTAGGGGGAGAAAAACTGTGAGAATCGCTTGTTCAGAAAGATCTGGGCGTTCTTGTAGATCATAGACTACAGAACAGCATGCAATGTCAATCAGCTGCCTCTAAGGCAAGCAGGATATTGGTGTGTATTAAAAGAGGCATGGACTCGCGGGACAAGGATGTAATTCTACCGCTGTACAAAGCATTGGTGCGTCCTCAGTTAGAATATGCTGTTCAGTTCTGGGCCCCAGTTTATAGAAGAGATGTAATGGAGCTGGAGAGAGTACAAAGACGAGCAACCAAACGTATAAGGGGAATGGAGCATCTTAGTTATGAGGAGAGGTTAGTAGAATTGAACTTAGTCTTGAGAAAAGACAACTACAGGGAGACAGGATTAATTTATATAAATATATAAATGGTCCCTACAAAAAGTATGGGGAAAAATTATTTAAAGTGAAGCCCCCTCAAAAGACAAGGGGACATTCCCTTCGACTAGAGAAAAAAGGACTCAATCTCCAGAGGAGAAGAGCGTTCTTCACTGTAAGAACTGTAAATCTGTGGAATAGCCGCCTGCGGAGCTGGTCACAGCAAGAACTGTAGAGAGTTTCAAGAAAGGCTTAGGTAACTACCTGAAACTGAAGAATATTAATACGTATGTAGCCATGTAAAATTCTGGATCCTGGCTGGTGGAGGCTCTGGGGTCAGAGATATGGTCTCCACTGGAGCAGATTCGTTCTTGCCTTGTGGGTTTCAGGGCATTAACCAGTGGTGAGGCTGGGCTTAAAGTCCTTGCCTCTCTCCCTCACCCACATTTTCCCCACCCTTGGTTGAACTTGATGGACACGTGTCTTCTTTCAACCGTACTAACTATGTAACTATGTAAGTATGTTAGCACAGCTGAAAACAGTTTTGCTGATTAGAGAAGCTATGAAACTGACCTTCCTTTGAGCTAGTTCAGAATCTGAAGCATTACATTTGTTGGTTTGATTAAACTCGCAAAATGGCCAGAAAAAGAGAACTTTCATGTGAAACTCGATAGTCTATTCTTGTGCTGAGAGATGAAGGCTATTCCATGCGAGACATTGCCAAGAAACTGAAGATTTCTTACAATGGTGTGTACTACTCCCTTCAGAGGAGAGCACAAACAGGCTCTAACCAGAGTAGAAAGAGAGGTGGGAGGCCCCGCTGCACAACTGAGCAACAAGACATTAGAGTCTCTAGTTTGAGAAATCGTTGCCTCACAGGTCCTCAACTGGCAGCTTCATTAAATAGTACCCGCAAAACGCCAGTGTGAACGTCTACAGTGAAGAGGTGACTCCGGGATGCTGGCTTTCAGGGCAGAGTGGCAAAGAAAAAGACTGGCTAATAAAAGGAAAAGATTAATATGGGCTAAAGAACCCAGACATTGGACAGAGGAAGATTGGAAAAAAGTATTATGGACGACGAATCGAAGTCTGAGGTGTTTGGATCACACAGAAGAACATTTGTGAGACGCAAAACAACTGAAAAGATGCTGGAAGAGGCCTGTCGCCATCTGTCAAGCATGGTGGAGGTCATGTGATGGTCTGGGGTTGCCCGACGCCATCTGTCAAGCATGGTGGAGGTCATGTGATGGTCTGGGGTTGGTGCTGGTGGAGGTCATGTGATGGTCTGGGGTTGGTGCTGGTTAAAGTGGGGGATTTGTACAAGGTAAAAGGGATGTTGAATAAGGAAGGCTATCACTGCATTTTGCAGCGCCATGCCGTACCCTGTGGAAGGCGCTTGATTGGAGCCAATTTCATCCTGCAACAGGACAATGACCCAAAGCCACCTCCAAATTATGCAACTATTTAGGGAAGAATCAGGCAGCTGGTAATCTATCTGTAATGGAGTGGCCGGTGCAGTCACCAGATCTCAACCCCATTGAGCTGTTGTGGGAGCAGCTTGACCGTATGGGACGCAAAAAGTGCCCATCAAGCCAATCCAACTTGTGGGAGGGGCTTCTGGAAGCATGTGGGAGGGGCTTCTGGAAGCATGGGGGGGAAATTTCTCCAGATGACCTCAGCAAATTAACAGCTAGAAGCCAAAGCTCTGCAATGCTGGAATTGCTGCAAAGGAGCGACGAAAGCAAAGATTGAAGTAGAAGATTATTATTTCAACTAAAAATCATTATTTCTAACCTTGTCAATGTCGGGACGAGATTTCTATTCATTTTGCAACTCATTTGATAAATAAAAGTATCAGAGAAAACACAAAATTGTCTGAGTGACCCCAAATTTTTGAACGGTAGTGTACACAGTTGGGTCACATTATTACGACCACCTCTTGTATTTGATGTTGACAGCCCATCACTGATGAAGGAAGTCACTTGTGTTGAGCTGGCTTGGTGGATATATAAGGCCGTCTGCACACACATCCCTCGTTTCTACCATGGATAAAAAGGGACACTTTTTCAGAGTTGCAAAAGGGGATGATTTTAAGCATTTAGATCCAGGGTGGCAGGATTTCTGAAACTGCACAGTTTGTGAACTGCTGACAGCTGCTGTGGTGAAAGTATCATGAGTGGATAAATGGCAACATTATAAATCAGTGATGTGAAAACTGCAGAGCACCACATGCCATTGATGTGACAAGTGAACATCAGGTATAAAGGTGCGTGAGGACACGCTGCAGGGTAGAAGCGCAATGCCAAAATTAAACAGAGGGTGACCAGATGTGTCATAAATAGTTCAACAAACCCTCCTGTTTATGAGACCCCGGAGCAGATGGATGTCGCACCTTTGCTAACGCTACTGTGTATGGTGCCCTGGAGCAGACGGATGTCACTGCACCTCTGCTAACCCTACTATGTATGGGGTCCTGGAGCAAACAGATGTCACCGCACCTCTGATAACCCTACTGTGTATGGTGCCCTGGAGCAGACGGATGTCACTGCACCTCTGCTAACCCTACTGTGTATGGGGCCCTGGATGTCACTGCACCTCTGCTAACCCTACTGTGTATGTTGTCCTGGAGCAGACGGATGTCACTGCACCTCTGCTAACCCTACTGTGTATGGGGCCCTGGAGCAGACGGATGTCACTGCACCTCTGCTAACCCTACTATGTATGGGGCCCCGGAGCAGACGGATGCCATTGCAACTCTGCTAACCCTACTGTGTATGGGGCCACGGAGCAGACGGATGTCACTGCACCTCTGCTAACCCTACTGTGTATGGGGTCCTGGAGCAGACAGATGTCACTGCACCTCTACTAACTCTACTGTGTATGGGGCCCCGGAGAAGATGGATGTCACTGTACCTCTGCTAACCCTACTGTGTATGGGGCCTCAGAGCAGACAGATGTCCTTTGCTGATCATCAAAAGGTTGCCTTCTCCGATGAGTCATGTTTTCTGCTTCACATACTGAATGGAGTTGGCGGGAAACATAAGAGAACAAACACCCTGCAACCATTGACGGAAGAACACAAACTGGTGTTGGTACTGTTATGGTCTGGGGAATGCTTTTGTGGTCTTCTCTGGGCCACTCCTCCATGTAGAAGGCTTACCCAATTTGGGTATGAATCCATACTTACAGATCACATACACCCATACATGCTGATTGTCTCCCTTGGGACTGATGGAATCTTTCAGCAAGATAATGCCACATATCACGTGGCTAGAAACGTCCAACATTGGTTGGAAGACCAGGACCAAGACTTCCAAGTACTACCCTGGCCCCTAATTCCTTAGACTTGAACTCAATTGAACATGTATGGCAGCCCCTGGATGGTGGTGTTGGCTCTATGGACCCTCCAGCAGCTGTGGGAGCCCCTGGATGGTGGTGTTGGCTCTATGGACCCTCCAGCAGCTGTGGGAGCCCCTGGATGGTGGTGTTGGCTCTATGGACCCTTCAGCAGCTGTGGGATGCAGTCGGCTCTAGATACCTGTGACAACCTACCAAGGCCTTACCAGGTCACTCCCAGCCTGTCTAACTGCTGTCCATAATGCACACTGCGGTTACTTTAGACATCAGCTGGTGGTCATAATAATGTGATTTGACATCTATTTTCTACATTTAGTGGTTCTTTCCCCAAAAAAAAAAAAAAGTTACTGATTTCCCCTCCTTTAAGACTAGTGTGATGGGCAATAGAGAAATGACTTTATATACACACGGCTAGAGTCCAGTTAGGACCCGGGTTATATTACCATACAATGATTTCAGGATGAGCAAAGTGATGAGATTCGTTGGGTGGAGTCGCCCTTTAAATCAGCTTTTCTTCCCTGTGGACTTTCAGATGTGCAACAAGTTCAGATTTCCGTGTGAAGCTTTTATCACAATCTAAACACGAAAAAACGTTTGCTTCTGTGTGAATTTTAACATGTCCGGCGAGATGCGATTTCTGTGTAAAGTCCTTGTCGCCATACAAACAAGAAAACGGCTTCTGCCCGACGTGAGTCCGTTCGTGGCAAAGAAGATTTGACTTGAGCAAGAACCGTTTCCCGCACTCGGAACAGGAGAACGGTTTCTCCCCGTGTGAATTCGCTCATGTTTCGTTAGCGTTGCTTTCTGGGCAAAACTTTTCCCGCACTGTAGACAGGAAAACGGCCGCTCTCCCGTGTGGGTTCTCTGATGCTCGACTAACTTAGATTTCTGCGTAATACACTTCCCGCAAAACGAACATTGCTTCTCTCCCGTGTGAATTCTCTTATGTTCAACCAGTTTTTCTTTCCGGATAAAACATTTCCCGCACTCCAGACAAGCGAACGGTTTCTCCCCCGTGTGAACGCGCTGATGGGCGAGGAGTCTGGATCGAAACTTGAAACTTTTACTGCAATCTGAACAAGAGAATGGCTTCTGCCCGATTCTGCTTTGTGCAATCATGCACTGGGCACAGTGGTCGCAGTGGGCGTTGCTGGGTTCAGATACTGGTCCTTTCTTACCAAGGTCATCTCAGGTATAATCAGGGGCTAGAGAAGTCTGTGGAGTCGGGATTGCAGGATTTTCTGAAGGTTCTTTATTGAAATAATCTTCTGTTTCAAGTTTCGGAGAAAAAATTGGGTCCTCATCTGTCGGGAAGAGGAGAAATAGATGTAAATTGTTTCGGCCCTGGAAATCATGGTTTGCTCACGTAATTCACATTACTTTTTGCAAAAGACAGTGGCCCACATTTACTATTGGCGTCCAAAAGTCAAAAAACAAAATATGGTCAGCACATCTATTTTGAAGAATAAGTGTATAGGTGCATGCTGGTGTGGCAACCGAAAGCAATGTGAACACAACACAAAATCAGCAGCACTCTACAGGCACTAAAAAAAACAGCCAAAGAGGACATAGGAATTTTTTGGAAAAGAATTACTGCTACATGACAAATTTTGAGGTTTTTAGAGCACATTTTTGATCAAAACTGTAAATGCCCACCTACCACGGCAAGGTCACCTCAATGCAGGTGGGAACCTACGCTACATGCTACCTCTCCTGGTGTCTGTTCAGAACTCCACATTTCAGGGAGAGAAGATTCCAGCTTTAACTTGATCTGATTAAGGAACCTGAGCAGGTGGGTGGAGTGCACAAACCAAGATAGGAGCCAGTCACTCCCCCATGGAAACAGTCAAAAGACAAAATATGGTCAGCACATCTATTTTGAAGAAAAAATGTATAGGTGTACAATGGTGTGGCAGCCAAAAAATCAATGCAAACACAACACAAAATCAGCAGCACTTTACAGGCACTAAAAAACGGTCAAAGAGGATATAAGAATTTTTTTGGAAAAGCATTTCTGCTACTGTGGAATTATGAAAAAATTTTAGGTTCTTAGTGTACATTTTTGGAAATAAACGTGGATCGTTAAAATCCTTGCTGGTGCCAAACTTTCAAGCCTATTTCCTGTCCTCAGTGGCGGCTAGGATTCTGGACTGTTTTCATTGTGCGCATAATAAGCTATGGGTCCAGATTGAGTCGATGCTGTATGGCTCCCCCGTAGCGCCCCTTCCGTGGCTGCCCCCCTCCATGCTCCCGAAGAAGGCCTTAGACAGTCTACCTCTAATAACTCAGACCACAATACGGATCTATAGGACATTCCCATCCTCCATGCATGTCTTCACCCCCGGAGGCCCCCTTACCCCACTGACGGGAAATCCCTCTCTGCCAGACGCCCTACGGGCCGCCTCCGCTCTTCTCACCGGGCAAAGAGGCTTTGTAGTATTTGGCGATCTCTCGGAGGGCAACGCATTTAAATCCTACTCAGAGCTTGTCATGGACCCTTCCTCAACGCGGTTTTCCAGATTGAACTACTACCAACTGAGAAGCCTCTATGCCACATATAAATTGCCGTTGTCCTTCCATAGACCCCTGAAACCCTTTGAGACATGGTGTGTCCAAAAAATCCACTCCGAACACCTGATCTCCAAGATTTATAACCTCCTAACTACCCCCTCTGACTCTCGGAGGCTTCCATTTCAATTGGCATGGGAGAGGGAACTGGGTAAAGTTCTCTCGGAGGAGGATTGGAACAAAGCATTTCTTCTGACCCATAAGACCTCAGTCTCAGTTAGGATACAAGAAATGAATTACAAGATCCTTTCTCGTTGGTATAGGGTCCCCTCCTTATTGCACGCAATATATCCTGCAGTCTCCGACATTTGCTGGCGGTGTCAAAGAGAAGTTGGAACACTGACACACATATGGTGGGGTTGTTCTTCCCTCCAACCCTTTTGGGTCAAGATAATTCATGCCATCCAAATAATCTGTGGTGAACAGTTAAATAATGATCCAGCGGTTCTGCTCCTCTTTGCCATGTGCCAGCCTGCACATATCCTGAAAACACATCTACTTTCATTCCTCCTGAATGCAGCAAAAGCGGTGATCCCCAGGCTGTGGCGATCCACGACATGTCCGTCCATCACGGATTGGTACAAAGAGGTCCACACGGTCTGCAGGATGGAGGAGCTGCGAAGCGATTCGCTTAACGAGTCGGAACGCTTCCTACATGTTTGGGCGGATTGGCTCACTTTTTGCAAGTCGCCCCTTTATAGCACCCTCTGAGAATGGACACTTGGTCTTAGTCTCTGCGATCTTCTTGGAACTGTAAGATGACGTCTCTCGTCGGTCTGTGGGTCCCGGCTCCGGCTGTCCCCCCTCCCCCTCCTTCTTCCCTGGTTTTTCCCTGTTACTACCCAGTTTCAGTAGCTGCCAATCTAGAAGTTTCTGGTGGTAACTCAATATCCCGGCTCTGTGGCAGACATTGAGCCGTGTTATCTGGCTCACCTCTCCCACACTAGAGTACTTTACCCCGATAACTTGTTAACCAATAATGCTGTAACGGACTGTCGGCCGCCGACTTCACTACCTATGTCAAACCTAGCCGGAACCGAGATACAGCTTGTCTGTTAGTGAATTCTAATTTTCTCCTTTGAGATTCCTGTTCTTATGTATGATGTATAACTGTAAGCACTCTACTATTGTTTGCTGAAACATCCTTTGCAGTTTGCCACTATGCCATGTACAACCCTCTATCTGAGCGTAATCACATTTGTTTTGGCATATGACCATTGATATTTGTGCTATCTCACTTGCCTTTATGTCATACTCTTTTAATAAAAGTTGCTTTGAATTTGAAAAAAAATCCTTGCTGGAGCAACCTTTCTTTTTGAACAGCACCAACAATAGTAAATGTAGGCCAGTGGGTACATCAGTCTCCATTGCCATTTGCATGGGTCTTCTCACCACCAGGATTAACTTTAAACATGTAGGAAAGGGCAAATAAAGACTATTACCAAATACATTGCCGTTCTGATTTTGCTTCATTTGAGAGCTTATCGCCTGCTTGTTTAAAGAAAGCATCCAAGGTTACTCACCACATCTCTCTGCTCTAGCAGTGGCCAGGATGGCGATTTCACTCCCTGCTGTGTCTTATCAGCAGCACAGGAGCTTATTTATGTTTCTTACTGACAAACTTTAACCCTTTAGAGCTCTGTTGCCTTGTGTCCTGCAGTTTAAACCTCTTTATTATCAATGTCAGCTAGGAATAGCAGAGCTGTAGAACTGCCGACAGCCTGAACAGGAAGTGGAAGCCTGAAGAGTGAAGAAAAAGCTCTCTAAAGTAGCCAGATGGGGAAATCCCTGTAATAGGGAATGTGAAATTGTGGGAAGGATAGTCACAAAATGCACAATAATTTATATAAAATGTAGAAAATTGTATATCATGGCATGGGGGGGGGGGGCTTGTTTTTTTTTTTTTTTGCTTACATGCATACTCTGATATTATTGCTTCTACCCTGTTTCCCCGAAAATAAGACCTAGTGCATTTTTTTTATGCAATTCAGAGTTTGGCTGCTTATGTTGATGTTTGTGATGAAATCACTACAATATATTAATACATGTTGATGTTTTGTTCAACAATAAATGTGAATTATTGTTCATAGAAAAAAAAAACATCCCCTGAAAATAAGTCTTAGCTCTACTTTAGGAGTAAAAATTAATATAAGACACTGTCTTATTTTCGGGGAATGTACATAGGGTATGTAGATGTTGTATGCCTACAGACCAATGTACACGGCTCTATACAAACAATGCAAACATAGCCTCGAGAACTTAGAAGATTAAATACATTGAAATGTTAAAAAATACTCAGTATTCAGTGCAACAAAAATTGGCAACTGGAGCCATAAACTCATTGGTCCCAATGGAAATTTGCAGAAATTGGTAACACATAGGATTATATGATATTACATAATGTAAGTTACTAAAGGAAAATGGAATCTTCTTTCTCATCTAGCAGCCTTGAGTTCCCATTGTCCTTTCCTGCAGATTCTATGTAATCCTTTAGAACAGACCTGCACGACTTGGCAGGAGGTGGGGTCCAAAACCTTGTTTAAGGACTGCACCTTTGCAGTCTGGATAGCGGGCCGCCAGAAACCCTTTGGTGGGCTACAAGCACATCCCCGGGCTGTATATTATGAAGGCCAGCTTTAGAGTCCCCAAAAGAAAAGAAAAAATCCTTCTAGTGTCAAACAGTAGATCTAAGACAAAAGGGAGGGGAGAGGAGGGAGATGCGGCTACTCACATAGATGCCAAAGACATAAGAAGCGGAGGGGAAGCAGGGGGCAAATTCTTGCTTAGGGGAAGCAGCACAACTCAAACATCAGCCACTCAGCGAGAAAGTAAGAAGACATCAGGGGACACAGTCGTCAGCTGCAGCCCTGGGGCGCCTGTGAGTACAAGGACGACTGTGTTTCTTTTATAATGCAGCAGTCGCTTAAAATCAAATAATAAAAAAAATAAAAACAGTCGAACGAGCCCTTTATTGATCACACTAATATTTTCCTTAGGGACCAAGATAATTTTATTTCGCCATTATTTTTCTTTTTTTTTTTATAGCCCTCACCCTTAGAATTAAAGGGTTTTTCTAACCACGCTGTTTCACTGAGTTTTAGCAGTTTGCACTTACTCTAGCTCCTCGAGCTGTGGCTGGTTATACAGCAGTGATTAGCATATTCAACTTCTAGCCCTTGCTCTAAGGGGCCATTTACACGGCACAGGACAAATACCGGTATTTGTACTGTTTTCGTGCCGTGCACACGGCCGCAGAGGGGCGGTTTTTCTCTGCGGTTTGCGGAGAAAAGCCCTCCCCCTTCACATAGGCATGTTCATATTATGTCTGAAAACCGGACGGAAGAATGAACATGTTCTATGTTTTTTGGATCATGTAAACGTTTTGCAGCCGCTATGCAGCCGGTTTTCAAAACCGAGAACCGGCTGAAAAACCGTGCCGTGCAGGAGATTGTTATCTCTAACAAGATTCCAGATAAAGCCATGCATTTCAGTTCTCACAGTACATATACCTTTTGTGTAGCGACGCTAATCTCGTTAGATATAATTAGTTTGCTTTCATCTCAGTCAGTCAGTGGCGTGATGTCACTCCTTGCTCTCAGCAAATCAGATAACAGACGTCCGTATGGTATGCAGGTAACCATAGAAACCACTTCAGAGCACTTAAAAGTTCTTGTCTCAAGACTACAGTAAAATCTATTGACCAATGTATTTAGAAAAAGTCTTCCTTTAACTGTCCCTTTATGTTGAAAACGAATCTTTATAGGCAGAAAACCCCTTTCATCATGATCATGAGGTATGTTCCCACCAAAGACTTTGATGGCATATCAATAAGATATGCCATCAAAGTGTGATAGGTGTGGATCTCGCCTCTGGTAACCGCACACATTTTGGGAACAGGCCCCTAAAAGTGTTGGTTTAGAATGGAGAGCCATCGGTGCTTGCACATGACTCCATTCTGTTCTAAGGAAGTTTTGAGTATAGAACACAGTGCTCCCCTGTACTGGGTGCTCCCAGTAGTAGCATTGCTGGAGTTGAAAGAGCCCTCACTCCCTCTTTGCACTATAGTCCGTACTGCGGGAAGGAGTTGATGATGATGATGATGATGGTCCTACAAAGCTACTTCATGTGGATGGTCTAACAATCTGCTATGGTTTCCTTACCATGTGAGAACCGCTGGTCATCCATGATTATGTTCTTGTACAAATTCTTGTGCTTTTCTACATAATCCCATTCTTCTATGGAGAAGTAGACGGCAACATCCTGACACCGCGCAGGAACCTGAAGCGCAGAAGGTAAAAGGAACGGTTAAACCTCTGGAAACTCTTGTTGGATAAACTATAGAGCGTCATCAGTGCTGAACTGGTGGACACAATGGGCCTTAAAGGGGTTTTGCCAAGAAGTGAGTTCCTCACCTAACAGGCTGATACTCCCCTCTTGAGGCTTGAAAAAAGGGGCGTTGTGTTCCTGTGTTTAAAAAAACCAAGTACCTCCTCTGTGATGTCATCGCTCCACCTCCCATGCACGTTCCTGATACTCCTGATACTCAGTCTCTGCAGCTGAGTAAACATTATTTGTCTAATCCGCAGGGGAGAACTGTATTGTGCACAGGAGAGAAGATAATCTCCGAGCAGGCAGCGTTCTTTCATTTGTTCACAAACTGATGCGGGGGCGGGTGGGGGAGGGGGGCAGGGGCTGAGCAGAGATCCAGGGAGCGCCTGCATGTTTACTCAGATAATTACATTACAACCAGTGGATTCTCTATACAAAAGACACAGGATCTTTTCTCCCCAGTCCCTTCAAAGCTCGTCCATGTTCCCTGCCATCAGATAAGACGTGCAAACAACGCAAGCACGGCCAGACCAGCTCCTGTCAGCTCCTGGTCGTGTCTAATGTAAACTGTCAGGAAACTAAGGGCATGTAAGGAAGGCTGTAGATCTCACTGGCTTCACTTTTTTTAATGACATATATTTAGAAAAGTGATTAAATACCCATTTTGGAGGATCCCACGTCAACATTAGATCGTGGCAAAACCACTTAAAGTATGAAAACTGTCTAGCAGTAAGACTGTCTGGGTTGCCCATAGCAACTAATCAGAGCCCATAGGAACCATTCTGAGCTCAGCAACTAATCAGAGCCCATAGCAACCAGAGGCCATAGCAACCAATCAGAGCCCATAGCAGCCAATCAGAGCTCATAGCAACCAATCAGAGCTCAGCTTTCATCTCATATTCTGCACTGGAAAAATTAAAGCTGAGCTCTGATTGGTTGTCATGAGCTCTGATTGGTTGCTATGAGCTCTGACTGGTAGCTATGAGCAACAAAGACAGTCTTATTGCTAGACAGTTTTCATACATCTGGCCCAATACCTAATAAACTGTTCAAAAATAAAAACTGCATGCCTGGAAAATTGACCACGGTATAAGGCTCCTAAGGCGGTGTTCACATTTCACAGTAATATTGCAGCTTTTAATAATGATAAATGGTGAAAATGTTTATTATTTAATTTGCAAGCTTCCCACAGCAATTTTACTTCGTGGTACAACCCTTTAATAGGGCAGAGCTGTAATACCAAACGCAACCCATGGACAGGTGTGGTGCCAATTTTTTTTTTTACGGTAGACGAAATGACCTAAAAAACCCCCGACAATTCTGGTTTTGGGTACTTTTTTTCCCCTTTTTTTTACGGTTTTCACTGTTTGGGATAAATAGGATTATATTGTTCTAGATCAGACTTTTAGCGACACAGCGATACCAGTTATACAATTTTTTTGTGTTCTTTTTTATTTGGTAAATAGGAAAAGAGGGGTAGTTTGAATTTCTACTATTAGTTTATTTTTTATATTTATTTTTATAACTTTTTACTTTTTTCAATTTTTTTTTAACTGACATTTAGTCCAGGTGTAACATTTAGGCAGCATGTAATAGTAACACGTTTATGCCACCACAGAGGTCTTCATTAAAGGGGTTGTCTCACTACAAGGATTACTTTTTATGTTAAAGATCTCACATAAGTCACTTTGCAATATGTGTCCATTAACAGTGTCCTACCTATTCAGAGATATCCCCTCTTGTATGGGCTGCATCAGCTCCTCAGGTCGCTATAGCTACAGACCTGTTCGATCTCTCTTGATAGGCTGCCAGCACTGGTTGCTATAGCTACAGACCTGGCTTCTACTGCAGCCTAGTAGAAGCCAGTAAACATGCCCCTGAATTCAAAGTGAAACCAAGAAAACAGGACTGAGGTAGGATGAATCAATGTAGTGAGACAACCCCTTTAGGCCTCGACCTGCCATGACAACCCTACAGCACCCAGAGATCATGTCAGAAGGGGGCAGCGCAGCTCCGATGGTTAACATGCTGCAGCCGCACTGGCTGCAACATCTTAACAGTTAAAGGGGTTTTCTCACCATGCTGTTTTACCGAGATAGAAGCAGTTTCACACTTCATTTCCCTCTCCTCAGCTGGGGTGTTCATAGCAGTAATTCGCAATTTACT